>JACXGM010003207.1:0-18458 GCA_016801145.1 Umbra pygmaea | reverse complement strand
AATATGTGTTTGAATTGATTTGAACCCTTACCAAAGGTTGGGTGTCTTCTGAGGTTTAGGTCTGCACTCTCCCTTCCTAGCCTTGGGAAATTAGATTTTGAAGAGTGGTATACCTTCCTCCGTTTAGGCCTGTGGTCGGTCTGCATTTTCATGATAATACATCACAGCCAGGTAGAGTCTGAAAGTACAAGACAAAACGTGTTAATATTAACAGACATTTTAGGCTACATTTTCCAAAAGTATTGTGTAAACACACTTTCTTTTACCTGCACAGCATTCCAATAAATGGGAAAACAACATTCTTTGGGGCAAAACGGGCAAAACAAGGTCAAATTAGTAATCAGTTTATAACTTTTTATATATTCCACCTGCACGTTGAAGATAGATGATAAGCATGTTTAGTGAATAACATTAATACATACATGTAAATCTATAAAATTATAAATCGATATTACATCATATTTTGTTTACATATTTTATATTTCATATCTTAAAAGTTCTTACATTTTTTAATACAAATGTATCAAGCTCTGCAGAAACCTGATAAAAAGCCATTGTCTTCAATCAGGTGTGAAGGGGAATACATGAAAGGGCCTTTGAATTTAGGAAGAGTTACAGGCCATAATTATCTCCTCACCAGTAAAACACTAGAACTACTGCGGTCACGAAACTGGTAAAAGATCATTGTATTCGTCTGTAATAGGGTGGCCACCAGACAATCTTAAAGATTTGGGACATTCTATACATAAACAAGCAGATTAAATCAGTGTCTGTAGCCCCATTGCTGCGAATTTCCCTATTCTAATCTGATCACCCTGGTTTGCAGAAGTGCACACTTGTCATTTCAATGAGGGGAAAGGCTGATATTGCGCGCACCATAACACCAACAGCAGAACGTTTATCCAAATAACAAAGATTTGTACAGTACAACACTCGCATTAGTGTGTATTCACACACACTTGATGTTATCTACTTTTACATTAGCGACAGTAACTGGGCTGTTAGCTGCAGAGCTAATGTTACAGCCACATTCTAAGTTTAACAAGCTAGGTAACCATAACGTAAAGCAACAACTAAAAAGCGTTAGTTGACTTACTTGTCGGAGGTTTGTAGCTTAGCCAAGGAGAGTAGGTACTGATCCAGACTTTATTTTCAGAAGTTCAACAAGGCCAACTCTGTACTGTATTGGCCGAAGTAGTCGTTGGTGAATTGTTTGGCGCAGACATTACAAACTTTGGGAAGTTGTGTCGGCGCATATCCAGAAAAAATTTTTTTTACCCACTGGTTCTTTAGAGGTTTGGAAGAAGGAAGTAAAACCATACTTTTGTGTTCTTTTGTACATCCAAACACTGAGCAAATGTCATGCATCACTCGTTTGCAAGCCAAGATGTCTCTCGAGGAAAAACAATAGTTGCGCGATAATAGCTGACTTTCTACTGGGCGGGCCAAATTCTCTGGGCGGGCAAAGCAGAGAAAGGGAAGGTAACCTTTCCCCTTATGACGACATAAGGGGAAAATTTCAGAATAGCTCGTCTCAGCTTACATTTTCTCAAAGTCAGAGAAAGATACTCAGTTCTTGGTTTTTACCTATCGCCATTTCTAGCCACTGGGGGACCATAGACAGGCTAGATTAACTAATATTAATGTTAAAAAACCTCATAAAGTGAAATTTTCATGCCATGGGACCTTTAAGTCCAGAGTCAATGCAGCCATCTTCCAGGAGATTTTAGAGCATCTCATGCTTCTATCTGCTGACAAGCTTTATGGAGATGCTGATTTCCTTTTCCAGTAGGATTTCGCACCTGTCCACAATGCTAAAAAGACTGCTAACTGTTTTGCTTACCATGGTATTACTGTGCTTGATTGGTCAGCCAACTCACTCGATTTGAACCTCATAGAGCAGTGGTTCTCAAACCTCTCCTCGGGGACCCCCAGATGTGACACAGTTTAGCTGTAGCCCTGAACCATCAGATCAGATTCACTAATAAACAACATGTTGATTAGTAGATAAGTTGAACCAGGTGTGCCAGCTCAAGGGTAGTTCAAATACATTTACTGACTGGGGGTCCCCGAGGAGAGGTTTGAGAACCACTGTCATAGAGAACCTATGGGGTATTGTCTTGAGCAGGGTTCAACATTAACAATGGCCCAATGGCCCGGGGCCAGTAAGAACTAACGTCAGGCCAGTAAACAAATTTAGTCACCCGTTCGGGCCCGTGCTCAATTTTGTAATTTAAATTAGTCTCGTATTAAAATGTTTGTCCGAAATGTATGTCTCTCCCCTGCTTTAATTTGAGCTAATCTCAAGTTAAAATACATGTCTGTCATATGCCGTTCTGTCTCTGTGTTTGGCAATACCTTTGTCAACTTTTTGACCAATAATATTTGAATGCTTGTCAGTTTTAACCAATCACAATGTATGCATTAGGCAGCACCCATACAAATGTGATCATTTAATCAAAAGAACTGTTTATGTGGGTCGAAAAATAAAATGTATTGAGCACCAACACTGTTATTCAGTTATTATACTGTGGACATTAACTAAATATAGGTGATTTCGGTAAAACAGTTTTAATACTTTCCTTTGATCTTTTTAGGAATTAAACAAGGGCAAATAAACAAATCAGTTTTGACTGCATCTTTTCAAAACTTAATGGAGCTGCCAATCAGAGGCTTTCTTGTTAGGAATCACCTTCCCTCTCCAAATGACGCAGCCAGCTCGTGTGTCATAGCCATATTCGTTGTCATTGATTACAGAAAACTTATGAACATTAAAGGTGTCCAGACTCTTGAAGAAATATATACTTCGCAATCGCTAAATTCCTTCTCACAAATAGCTTTTTGCAAAGCTATACTCGAAGTGTCATGACATGATTGCAGACACGTTGAAAACTGTTTTGTACTTCTCAACAAAGAAGCCTTATAAATTTAATATATACTTTATTGAGGCGGACTCGAAGCTGCAAAAACAGAATACAGTCTGTCTATTTTTAAAAGATCACACAGGGGAAGCAATCCCCTAGGGACTGAAGGACTCACTTGCCTCCTGGGATCTTGTTTACATCTATATACCTATTGCCAGGTGTTGTCTGTCCACTCTAGTTGTGTCTGTCCATTCAAGTTTGTGGCTTAGCTATATACAGTCAGATCCCAGGACTCACTTGCCTCCTGGGATCTGACTGTATATAGCTAAGCCACAAACTTGAATGGACGGACACAACTAGAGTGGACAGACAACACCTGGCAATAGGTATATAGATGTAAACAAGATGAAAGTGATTTATCATGACAGTTAAAAAGAAAAATTTAAGTAAATTTAATATCATTAGCTTGAATACAATTCAGATGCAGTTATTGGGCAAACTAACATAATTATGTAAACGTAACAGTACTAATTTTTGCAGCATTTCAGTCATTTTAGTTCTTTACAGTATAACTCTGGACAACAGGTCTTCGGTGGTTGGACAAGGTGATCTGAATGTGCTCATGATGGAACTAATATATTGCCTGAATTAAAGTAATTTTAAAAACAATCCTTATATTTCATACTTTTAAATCCTTTCAATTCCATTTGTTGTTAAAATAATTTTGATATACTATTCTAAATAGTTTAAAAGCCCCAAGAGGAAATTACTTATTTGTATTTCCCTTATTGCAATTCATCAAATTATACTTGGGGTCCGCGTGGCATAGTGGGCAAAGTTGCTGCATTGCAGGACAGTCTATGTCAGGGGTCTCCAAACCCTTCCATGGAGGGCATAGTGTATGCCGGTTGTTGGTCTTTCCCTTAAATTAGAGCCCAATTAGGACCTATACTGCCAATTGAGGGGAGATCCTAACCAATTAGTGAGCTACTGCATCAGCCTTGTACAAGGTGAAAGCGAAAACTTGCATACACCAGGCCCTCCATGGAAGCCTACATCATGATGGTCACAGGTTCCAGCCTGACCATGGGTTCTCTGACTTTCCCTGGGCCTCCTGCACGGGGCAGTGCAACATTGGGATAG
Organism: Umbra pygmaea; assembly: GCA_016801145.1. Lineage (NCBI taxonomy): Eukaryota > Metazoa > Chordata > Actinopteri > Esociformes > Umbridae > Umbra > Umbra pygmaea. The sequence goes on along the minus strand of JACXGM010003207.1, from coordinate 14,451 downwards.
TCCTGCCCGGGATTTTGGTTGGATAAATCAGATTATCTATCCTACCATGTCACTCTTCAGCGACTCCTTGTGTTCAGATTAGGCATCTGTAAATTCAATCGTGGAAGTATAGTTGATAAATGTAATCATCCTGTGCATAATCCAACTAAAGGCTTCAGTGCTGGGTGAACAGTGCAAAAAGAACTGGCAGCTCAGGCGTGTGGTTGGGTGAACCATGTGCACACCCCTCGTCATCCCACAGATCTGTACAAGGGGTTGCAGAGCTGCAGACAAGGCAGAATTAGAGAGGGAATTCGGAAGGGAAGAAACTCTGGAAAAATCACAAAGAAAAAAAGAGATGTCAAATTATCCTGACAATATATTTTGTTCATATTACCCAATCCTAGGACACATGTACTGCAGTAGTTGATAAGCTTTACCAACTAATTGCGTCTGGGTTTACCCTTGTTGGGAAGTTCTTAAATAAAACCTAAATAACCAGGTAATGGGAGTTTATTACTAACTAGTTACCATACTTAATAATTTTCTATTCATATCATAGGTCACTGGTTGCTAATGAACTCCCATTATTGGTAATTTTGTTCTTAATCAGCAGCTTCACAAAACTTGTGAACTCAGCAGCACTTAGTTTGGAATGCACAACATTTACCTCTGTACATGTGTCTTAGGGCTGGGCAATATTAACTAAATATTATTTTTACAACTCACCTACCATGTTGTGAAGAGGGGTAAATATATTAATGGATGTAGTATTTTGGTTACACAGACAATAAACCCTGCATTTATGCAAAGAAACACAGATTTATTTTTAATTCGGGCCATTTGACATTGAGTACATGAATTAACATACATTTCAGAAGGTTCGCATTTGAGTGTAATACATTATTTTTTCTAATATTTTGAGATACTGGATTTTTTATTTTCATGAGCTGTAAGCCATTATCATCAAGATTGAAACAAAAAAAGGCTTGACATATGTAACTTTGTGTAATCAATCTAGAATATATCAAGGTTTCTTTTTTAATTAATTTACAGGAAAAAATAAACTTTTCCACAATATTATTATAAATTTTAGATGCACTTGTATAGGGATATATTATCTGCTCAGATTCAGCCTAATTCAGCAAAGTTAATTGGACACCGCTTGACTTTTGTATTAGGTCACTGAACCTGAGTTACCTGTTCCATGGTTTCCCTCAGTTGCCTCCCTATGCACATTCCTCGACATTTATCTCATGGTTTCACATCCGGTCACCTATCCATCTTTATGCCCAAACACATGTTCCACATCTCCTTGTTATTCTGCTCACTGGTTCTGGGTTTACTAATTAATGTCTGTATATAGCCTATGTTTATTACCAGGTGTGTGTGTTATCAATGTCAGTCTGCAAGTTTGTCATTCATTGAAGTTGCTTATGAATTAGAAAGACAGTGCCTGGCTGAGTTTCTCATTCTAAAGCAGCATGATTGAACGACAGACTTGCTTGTTTATTAAGTAAGACAATGCATTTCTACCTATCACTGCAGCACAGCCATGATAATCTATGAATATACCATGGCCTCTTTTACAATTGCTTTGAATCCCCTTTGCTGTCACCATCTGTATACCTTAAGCACTGTTAATAATTTCACTAAGATGATTTTTCGAGTGTATTCATAGTGCCTTTTCATAAAAAGTTATATTGAATTGCGTCAGGTATTTGGCTTGAGACCCTTCATGCATTTTGCAATTGGTCATTTTGAACATATGCGGTCCAGTTTTGGCCTGCAAGATGTGAAAAAGTGTATTCTGCTTATGCAAATGTGCTCCTGGAATTAGGAAACCACGTGTTTTTTTCTGCGATTAATCATGATTAATTGCAAATTCAGAACGTCATCGATGACTTGATTATAAAAAATGAAATATCGCTGTCATTTTCAGCTGTTTATTAGATTATGCCTTTTTGTTGTTTGTAGTGATGAACGATTCCATTAGTACAAGTATAATATCCACTGGTGTTAGGGATTACTCCGAAATTAACTCGGTCTCTGGTGAAGTTATTTATAGAAATTAAGATGTCACCCGCCAAGCACTCTACTTTCAGTGCTGCAACACAAGTGCAAAGTATTGACCGTCGCCTTGCTGCTCTCAACACCTCGACTCTGGTGGAGTGCTTATCTCTATTGTGCTTAGGTTTGAATTGCGTTATTAAATGTGAAATCATTTCGAAAAAAACTTGCGTTGTTTATAAATCCAGATATCTTTACCATCCTAAAACATGTTTACAACGGCATAGGCTGATGAATGTTTGAAAGTTGCGCACGAGTCTCCGGTTGCGACGCAGCAAGTTTTGTCTCATGTTCGTCCTTACCGCGCCGAGAGAGGGAGAGAGGGGGAGGACGAAGTAGATAGGGCGAGAGGTGAAAGAACCACCTGAGTAGTTCAGAGAACTAACCAGGCAAGTATTGCTTCATGCGCAGCTAGGAGTGCCCTCTCTTCAGTGTGTTCCTTCCAACTGACTCGGTCACTAATTAGGTTCACCCTTATTCATTTCTATTGGCGTGAAGGACTGGGATACGACACAACCGCCTGCTGTGCTCAGGCAGTGATACGTTGAAAACCTCTGATCATGCTTGGTTATAATAATCAGATGACACTAACACGTGCTGACAAATCTGGATGGCTCGGTTCCAAAAGTAATACCTACCAGATTACGTTTTGCGTGGACTGAATTGATTTGTTAATAAGGAAAACTAACACGGTTTCTTGCGGCACGCTGCATCAATAACCCGGAACCGCGTAAAATGAGTTTGAAAGGATTTTTTTTACTCCTGTCTATTGGAGCTTTTACTGCTTATTATGTTTACCAGCCCATTCCAGACGAGATAGAGGAGAAATGGAAACTCATGTTAACCGACTGCTTTTTCAGAACTCTCAGCCACCTGGTAAGAATACTGCGTAAATGGATTAAATATTTAACATTGGTTTATAGTAAAAATATATAGTATATTCAGGCTATAGTTTAGTTTATAACATTCATTTCCTCACAATAATACGTAAACATGTATTCTTTTACGTATTTAAATTGTTAAATTAACGTATTTAAATTATGTTTTATGTTAAACTCTTCATAGGATTACATGGTTGTTATTATTGACCGCCGGTAAATACCCTAGTAAAGGGATTCCACTGGTGGTGGTGTAGATGCGGACATGCTGAATGACAGTTGAAACAGATTACAACAAATTAATCCAGGCATTGCAGTCCAGCTCACCTGTTCTAACTAGACCCTATGGTTATCAACTCTGCGTTTATGAAGATATATTTTTACAATGTTATTTTGTCATTATTTAATGTAATAAAACAATCCTCTACAGAGTAAATCCAAAGTTAATGAGCTTTAGTTCAGGAGGTCTTATTGTTAGGTTATTTTTTGGGCTAAATTCCAATTGAATTTAGTAGGAAGTTATTTACATCAAATTAAAATATCTCAATCACTGGGCCTATTTTATCTGTCCAGGTGGGTTGAGTAAATTTTAAAAACTTAACTACAGTCATACCACTCTGTCCTAGAGCAAGGATTGTGCCTGTTCTGACAGACATTTGGCAAGTGCATGGCACTGATCTTCTGTAAAAAAAGTCCTTGATCCAAAGGGTTTTAGAGGAAATATAGAATAAGTTGCCTCAGTAATATCTATCTTTGTTTGAAAACATCTACTCATGGTTACAGGAGAGAGGGGCACAGACAATCACAGAAGACCAAGACCTTCTCCTTTTACAACTTAAAATTCTTCCTAAGAATTGCCAACTTAAATACAACTACATGGGGTTAAAAACTGAAAGATAGACATATGGTTACTTTGATCAGACTAATTTGATCACGTTACTGGGTTGTTATCATTAACTATCTTTATTGCTGAAATGGGGCATGGCTTTCAGATTTCCACTAACTAAAATGTGATAATGTGGTAAATATTTCTGAAATGAGGCATGGCTTTCAGATTTCCATTAACTAAAATGTGATAATGTGGTAAATATTGCAACATTTAATGAGTAGGCACTTGAGAAAATATTTTTGTTTCAACCACAATGAAGTTTAAAATTGTTTTGGGGTAAGTAAATTTTTGTGTGGGTGTGGAAAGGAAGGAGGGACATTTTGAAAGGACAGTGGCTATGCAACCCATAACCCAACCCATCTACGTTTCTGGGGTTCTCTCAAATTAATTTGATAGTTTCTGCAAATGTTCTGCACATTTTTATTGGGAAGATGATACATAGCTGAAATTCTTAAACAAATTAGGCATAACAAAGGTTTAGAGTTGATGATTTTAGGGTAACCTGTAATTATTTCAGAGTGTATAGTGAGTGAATGAGACAATCTTATTGGTCAGCTCTTGATATTTGAACTAATTTAATAGTTACACCCTGCCTTAGAACATATTTTTAAGCTGTTTCATGCTACCCGGCCTTGGCTCTTAGCTTACACATCATAGCATGTGATGACTGGGCCTCTCGTGGTTGGCCAGGGATCTGCTGCTCTTCTCACATGACTCAGAAAAAGCCCCTTTTGTTCCTCACATATTCCCTTGGTTAAAAACATGCCTACTTTTTATTTTTTCTGCACTTCCTCTTGGAACTTAATTATTCTAATCGCTATGTCTCTTGCTTTCCTATTTGTGCCTCTGTCTCCCTTTATCTTTCTCTCCAGGCAGACTTTAGTGAGCTGTTGGGCATAAAAGACTATATGGGGGTGATGATGTTCATCACGTTTGCTGAGCGGGTGGTGCCTGTGTCAGATGAACATGTTCATGTCACAGAAGGGCTGTTCGATGGAGTGGAAGTGCTGGTCTACCAGCCTAAACTGCAGGGTGGCGACGCTGAGCTCCGGAGAGCAGTGATCTACCTACATGGAGGAGGATGGTGTCTGGGCAGCTCCAGTAAGTAACAGTTATTTGCTTGCTTAATCCACATAAGGACGTTGTTTAGTCCATACAAACATCCACTTATCTACTTTTTGTCTAAATTGATGACCATCATGATCCCCTCATAACAACACCAGTCATTCACTCCACATTAACATGACGCTAGCTTATTGGCATGTCACAATTATGATTGGGAATTATAGCCCACATGGTGACCATACTACAAAGTTATTTCTCACACATTAACATCACCGTCTTAAACCAGTTTTTTAGTCATGCTGCTATTTTTGCCAGCTGGCCAGCATGAGCTAGCTAGTTGGACTGGGCTCATAATCAGCTCGACTGGCTGAATTGTTCTCATGATATATCTACTAAAATCCATCTATCCCACTCACTCACCCAACTATGCGGTTGGTAATTTCTGTGCTACAGGTGAATTGTGGTCACAGTGTTATAAGAGGAGGAAATGAAAAGTGCATTTTATGACTGTGGATGTTGGAATCCAGCCAGCACAATCTAATATCCAAGAGGTTCAATAGGCTTAGTGTCAGCACTGGGAACACAGCCAAGAAATTACCCTGCTGCATCAGACCTTACTGTTTGTAAACAAATCTATGCACCAACTCTCCTGAGGAAAATACATTCGGTTCAACACACCGACTGTTAAAATACCCTGGTAATCTAAGGCAGTTATATTGCCATATAAATCATTTTTGGTGATATCTGCAACTTCATTGGCTAAAATTGCATTCCAAACCTATGACAATTCCCTGATCCATTTGTCAAATTTTGCCTAATCACTCAAGTGCTGTAGTATGTAATAAAAAAATCATCATCACTACACCCCCCTGGGGAGCTGAAAAAAAAAACATGGTGGACAATTCCTCTCGCTTCAAATCTCAACACCAACTTCCAGATAAGACAATATAAAAAATTAAAACGATTTTAACATTCACTTACCACAAACAGATTGTCGCTGATGTAGACATGCTAACCAGCCACAGGTTTTAAGTAATCAAATTTTTGTTTTTCGTGACGAAGAGATAGGACAGCCACTAGCTAGCTATGTCAATACACTGGTGGCTGGCTCGTTAGCTTAACCCTTTAATGTTCAACTCAACCGTGTGGTAGAGCACACAATGGGGTTTTTTGCAGCAAGGACATTAAAGGGTTAATTGTCTTACCTACCACTCATATTACACACCCTGGGTTTTCCAGAGCCCTCTACCTCCAGCCCTTGGACAAAGTGAAGAACTAATTCCCTAACACAAAAACTACTAGTAGACATTACATCCGATATGAAATTACGGCACAGTAGGATTTCCTTAACTACTTATGGGGCTTATCTAGCCTTATTCAGGGACTGGAACCAGGCAAAGGCTTATCCAAAAAAATTATGTGCAATGCCATACCACACATCACAGGTTGGATTGTTTATCCATCTATCCCTAGATCCATTTTTTCATATTTTAAAATATCAAGAAATAGCCTATATTTTGACAGCTTTATTATAAAGGGTCTCTGAAAGAGGAATTACAGTAGCCTACCGTTCTCACCAGCAAAATTAAGATGAAATAATTCTCTGTGATTGTTTTGAATCAGACTTACAAGTTGCCTGCTGTTATTGTTCTGCCTATCATTTTATTTATATTTTCTGTGGGTAGCCTACAATCTTTTCCTATGCGTTGTTAGTAGGTTGAATTCTCAGTACCGCTGTCATTGAAATTTGCGAAAATCATTCTCTGATCGTTTGTGGAAACATGTTAATGACATTCAAAACACTCAGGGCTCAGATGACCAAGGGCTGGGGGGATTGCATGTGCTTAATTACATTAGCTATATTTTATGTGGGCTGTTACATTATTTGTAAAAACAGTGCAAATGACATTAAATGCATGTTTATGATTATGAATGCTATTAGGTTCAAGTGCAAAAAAAAACAATATTTTATTCGTATAACATATGTTTTTTGTTTTTTTTAAACGCGACTGAAATGAATCCCGCAGTTTGACAGCGCACGACTGTGTCAAGTGAACAGTTTATAAAAGATTTAGGGATAACACTCACATTCTGTACAAACCTTATAATGTATGATGCAATGAGTTCCTTTTTTCAAGGTAATGTAGCTACAGAACAACAGTGTAAGGTGCTTAAACCACATATGCAAACAACAATAACAACAACCTGTAAGCAACCATTTTATTTGTGGTAGAACTTAGTGTTTGCATTTATATTCACATGCTTAATTAATTCATTTAGGCTTTTTCATGGTTACGGCAATGGGTGCTGCTTTTGCCCCTAACTATGCCAATCTATTCATGGGGCACTGGGAAGAGATTTATATTATGATGTTTTAAAAACAATCCATATCACCATCATGTCGAAAATATATATATCTTTGGAAAAGATATATAGATGATATCCTATGGAATGGCACAGATTCCCCACAGATTGACTTTTTAACATTACCATTTATAAAAACATTGGTATTTTGAAACCAACAATCTACCTCATGCCACAGAGTATAACACACTTACGCACAGACAGTAGTAATCCTAGACACCTCATACAAAATACACCAGTTGGTCAAATCCTTAGACTACAACATAATTGCAATACTGCAGTTAGTACAATTACTAAAGTGTTTTACTATCCTATAACTGGGAACGAGTACAAATGTAATAGTTTTATTAATTATGGCCTGTTAATGACAGTGCCTGCATACATGGAAATCTGCCCATATTCATAACCTTTCGTTCCCAGACAAGATTGCAAATTGTGGGTTTTGATGGATGTATATAAATGTCTCCAGAAAACAATTAAAAGAACCACTTGTAATGCTAAACTTCACAGATGTTTGCTTTACTGCGTTAACCATAGTGTCTTCAGTTCAGTAGGCAAGGCAAGTTTATTTATACAGCATATTTCATACACAATGGCAATTCAAGGTGCTTTACATGAACAGGAAAACATGAAAAATTGAAACGGAAAGCAATTAAAATGAAAGAAAAAAAACAATTAGCAAAATAGTACAGTTTAAGAAATAAAAGAGACTGAGAAGCCATATAAATTATAGCGCAATCAGTTCGGACTTCGCACAGTGTTCATTCAGTAAATGCGTAGCTAAACAGATGTGTTTTGAGTCTGGATTTAAAGGTGACTACTGTTAGAGCACATCTGATCTTGTTACATTCGTACTGCTCCCCAGGAGGGGAGTGGGATGTCACTACCACTGTCCAAGGCCACACTGCGGCCAGCAAAGGAGGTATAGGGTCGTAGGTGCAAGCAAGGACACGTACACCAAGTACCTTTTCACAAAGGGCTTTTATTGCCAAGGTAAATTATAAATTATATGTTTGGGAGGAGAAGCTGAGCTAACCCAATGCAAAGAAACAATACAAAAATCACCCCTGACCTGTACTAAACGAACACATACAAATCTAATCTAACTGGCACGCGATCAAGGTGCCCTACCCAAAGTACAATGGATGGGCGCTCAGATCTAAACCTAGTGTTTGTAGACAGGGGAGTATCCCTACGGGTGGTACAATGCCAGGCCGTCTTGCCTGACACTCCCCCAAGTGCCTCCTCTCCCCCTCTGGGAAACAAAAGAGAAACAAAGGTTAATATTCTACTTAACACACTTAACAACAAAATGCACACCGAACAGAAAACACTAACTCACTTCCACACTAAATAGGCCTATCACTCATTCTAACAAATAACAAACAAAACTCTTACTCTACTCACTACCAACGATACTCCAAATACACCAAATCTACAAATACAAACCACGACAAAACCGACAGAGCAACTGCCTGCACAACCAAAGTGAGAGCTAAAGAACACACAAATGGCACTTCTTATAGAGGAGAAGGGCATGATGGGATTGATGTTTATTGATGAAACCAGGTGTATGGGATAACGGAGGGGAGGAGTCAGTGTTAAGTGATGTAGTCAGCAGAAGTTGCCTCACAGTTATGTATGGTCAAGCAGTGGAAAGGGTTAAGGACTTCAAATTCTTGGGAGTACATTTTGATGAGAGGTTGACATGGGGAATACAAATCAAATCTGTAGTAACTAAGTGTGAGAAAGTGATTAATGTAATGCGCTGTCTCTCAGGTAGTACATGGGGTGCTGACAGAGATACATTGCTAATGATCTATAAAGCAATGGTAAGGTCTAGATTAGACTATGGTGTGTATGTTATGGAACAGCAGCTGAATCGCATTTAAAAAAAATGGATGTAATACTGGCTAAGGCTCTGAGATTATGTTCTGGGGCCCTACGTACGACCCCAGTCCTAGCTTTACTGGTTGAGATGGGGGAGATGCCATTGTCAATTCGGAGAGAGAAATGATCAATGCAGTATATTGTTAAAGTGTGGGGATATAAAGAAGACCACCCGGCAAAAACAGTGTTGACTAATGCCTGGGAGTGGGCATCAGGGAAAAGGAAGAAAGAGTGTTTTTTGTATAACATCAGCAAAAAGGTGGAGAAGCTGGGACTGGGAGAGGCAGGAGTGGCCCCGCAAGTGTACTGGGCAGTTATACCCCCATGGTTGCTGCCCATGCCAGAAGTGGACTTTAGTATATTGGAAAATATGAAGCATCTTAGCAGTAGTGCATGCCTGGGGTTGGTGAATCAAAGGCTAGGCACGCATTGGGAGATGTTCCTTCAGATTTTCAGAGATGGATCACAAGATCCCCAGACTGGGAAGTCTGATTTTGCCTTTTCTGTTCCGCAACATGACATTGTACAGTTCAAACGACTGTCTGTGGGGGTATCGGTCTATATGACGGAGCTAATTGCAATAATTTGGGCACTTCAGTGGGTGGAGGAAGTGCGGTCACAGAGAGTGGTCATTTGTTCGGATTCAGCATCAGTGTTGGGAACTCTGATAGGAAGTAATGGGGGAGCCAGACCTGATCTTATTATGGAAGTAATGGCTCTGTTGTATAGGATTGAGAAGTCTGGAGGACTGGTGGGATTTATGTGGGTGCCGGCACATGTTGGGATAGAAGGGAACAAGGTAGCAGATAAGGTAGCTAAAACGGCATTGAAAAGAGACATCGATATAAGGGTATCTGTTGGTGTATCTGAATGCCGGTCGGTCATTAGGAAAAATGGGATCGCAGAGTGGAAAAGAGGGGTTGTCATTATTTTTCAATTCAAAATAGGATCCAGGCAGGCCAGAGTTGGGCGGGGAATGAAAGAAGACAATCTGTATTAATGGCTAGACTGAGACTCGGGCACTGTGGGCTGGCATGGGATCTAGCAAAGGTTGGCAAGCATGGGGTGGGCTTTGTGATACCTGCAAACAGCAGCAGACTGTACATCATGTACTGTTGGAGTGTCTGCAATTTGTGAAGGAAAGAGGGAAGTTGTGCACTGCTTTGTGTCAATTGGGGATTCAGGATATGTAATTAAAAGCCATACTAAATCCCCTGGAGTTTCAGGGTGAGGTAGTGGGATCCGTTATGGATTTCGCCGCTGCAACAGGATGCGTAACTTGACCTGTGGGAGGCAGCAATATGCCGTGAGGCATCTAGTCTGCCGTAGAAGAAGTTGCGCCAAGTGTGGAGACACACAAACTGAACAGAGACAAACACACAGAAACACAGCACAAAAACAGAATAACACAGACTAGGGTACACAAAACACAGAAACCAAGACTGGGGGACGTAACACGCCCCCACCAAAAAGGACAATTCCAGGAGGAATTGTTACACCAGCAACAACACTACGCTAACGGACCCCAGGCTAAGTGTTCAAACATGCAATAGGGTGTGAATGAGGAGCGCATCATGGGACAAGCCTACAGAGAAAATAGAACGAGGTAAGAAACCAAACAGTAAATTAGCTAAACAGTACTCGGAATATTACCACCTGCATTAACCCCAACCCCTTCTATAGGCTTTTATGTATCTCTGAGAGGAAAAGAGAGACATTTGAGCAAGCATGTGGGCAGCATGCAGCCTCTCCCTTATCTGACTAATAAAATTTAGCACATTTCTGGGGGTGCTATTGGGCATATCAGACAGTACTTTCAGCACCAAACACAAGAACAGCTGGGCTAAATCCCAATGACCCTTGTACAGTTTCTCTAACTGCAAATAACACATAGGGTACTCCCTCATCCCAACCAGCAACAGTATCCATACAATACTATCTCAGCATTGTTGTCAATGTCTGGTGCCAGCGTTCAAGAGCTCCCTGACTCTGGATGGTACGCGCTGGACACCTGGTGAGTGATAGATCAATTAGCAGCAAACAGTTTGGACATGAAGTTTGTTCCTTGATCATTTTGGATCACTTTAGGGAGTCTAAATGTAGAGAAGAACTTAATCAGTGGTTTCATAATGTTTTTGGTTGTTATAGTATGGAGAGGGATAGCCTCTGGGTACCATGTAGAACTACACATTATGGTGAGAAGATATTGGTTACCTGAACGGGTTTTCGGTAATGGACCCACACAATCGACAATCACTCGTTCAAATGGCTCACCAATCACAGGTATTGGGTGAAGTGGCACACAAGGCACAGGCTGGTTTACTTTGCCTGCAAGTTGGCACACATGACATGTTTTACAGTATTGTACAATGTCCGACTTTAATCCTTGCCAGAAGAAATGTCAGAGGACTCTGTTGTATGTTTTTGTTATCCCTAAATGTCCAGACCATATAGGGTCATGAGCCAGTGACAATACTTGCTGTCTTAATGGTGTAGGAACAACCACCTGCCAAACTGCGTCCCAGTCCTCACCTGTTTTATGCGCCATCCATTTACGCATTAAAACACCCATATCTACAAAATAAGCATTGTCTTTTTGTTTTGCTTCCTTAAGCGATACCACTGACTCAAAGCACTTGCTGAGGCTAACATCCTCTTTCTGCCACTCAACACAACATCTTCAAACTGGGATTTCTTTTCCTTCTCCCCATTTTTATCCTTTACAGGTTTACACACACTCGAATCGGGTTTCTCAACCACAATCCTCTCAAAAAATGGAATCAGTCAAATCCACCATATCCCCCAGCATTTACTTGTGGGCTATTTGTTACCTCTAATACTGGAGACACCTTACCCCCAGAAATGTTGTTTCCCAGCAACAGGGCCACTCCAGCCACTGCTAGCTTGGGGTCCACACCAACACGGAAACATCCTGAAATCAGATCAGACGTTACATGGACCCTGTTTAACGGCACAGAAATGGGTTTTGATTCGATCCCACACAAAAGAACATGCGATCCACAATATGTCTGAGCAGACCATGGTAACACATCTGTAAGGATGACTGATTGCGCCGGTCCAGTGTCTCTGAGTATGGTAATTGCTATCTGGTCCTCTACGTTCCCGGTGACTGACACACGGCCAACAGACAAATCGGATCTGGTTTATCTGCCTACTTTGGTTAATGACTGCTTGAATTAAACCAACACCAAGACTGGGGGACATAATAGATCTCTTCTGGGAGCTGGTTCCAGCTGCGGCCGGCACAGTAGCTAAAAGCAGATTCTCAGCGTTTTGAATGAATCCTTGGTATCTCTAGCTGATGTAATCCTAGTGATCTGAGTGGTCTGTTGGGTTTATATTAATGAGCATATCAGCAATGTATTGAGGTCCTAGGCCATTAAGTGATTTATATACCAGTAATAATACTTTAAAGTCTATCCTGTGAATAAATGTGAATAGGAGCCAGTGTAGAGACCTGAGGACTGGCGTGATATGTTCATATTTTTTGGTTCTGCTTAGAATCCTGGCAGCAGCGTTCTGTATGAGCTGTAGCTGTCTTATGGTCTTTTTGGGAAGACCAGTGAGAAGGCCATTACAATAATCCACCCTGCTGGTGATGAAAGCATGAACAAGTTTCTCTAAGTCTTGTCTGGAAACAAAGCATCTAATTCTTGAGATATTTATAAAGATGATAATATTCTGATTTAGTTATTGCTTTAACATGACTACTGAAACTAAGGTCAGACTCCAGAATCACACCAGGATTCCTGACTTGATCTTTAGTTGTTTGACCCCTAGCATCAAGGTATGCGTTTACCTTGAGAACTTCATCTTTGTTTCCAAATGCAATGACAGTTTTCTCTTTGTTTAACTGAAGAAAGTTTTGGCACATCCAACTGTTAATTTTATCAATGCATTGGCATAGGGAGTCAATGGGGCTGTAGTCACTAGGCGATAGGGCTAAATAGATCTGGGTGTCGTCTGCATAGCTGTTTGTAAGCAATTTGTTTCTCTCATTATTTGGCTCAGTGGGAGCATATACATGTTGAATAGGAGTGGCGCGAGAATTGAGCCTTGTTGGTCTCCACATGTCATGGATGTCCACTCAGACTTATGGTTGCCTATACTCACATAGTAACCTCTTGCTTCTAGGTATGACCTGAACCATTTTAGGACCGTCCCTGAAAGCCCCACCCAGTTTTCCAGCCTGTCAATGAATATGTTGTGGTCGACAGTGTCAAATGCAGCACTAAGGTTGAGAAGTACCAGCACTGATAGTTTGCCTGAATCTGTATTGAGGCAAATATCATTTATTATCTTTACGAGCGCTGTCTCTGTACTGTGAATTGGTCAGAAGCCAGATTGAAAATTGTCAAAGTGTCCATTTGAGCTTAAGAATTTGTTCTTGCCTATGAAAGGGAGATTTGAGATTGCTCTGTAGTTGCTCAGCACGGTGTGATCCAAATTGCTTTTTTTCAGGAGGGGCTTAACAACTGCAGTTTTTAGGGACTTTGGAAAAGTCCCAGAAAGAAGTGAGGAATTTAACAATTCTAGGAGATCTGCGTACGGCTAGTAGGCTGATTGACGTTGACAGTGGAGTCTGTATCAACTACATTTTTTATTTGCATAAACAACTGCATCACTAAAGTAGACTTGAAAACAAATGCCATTTAAATTTATTGATACTGTACATAAGTGTTCAGACCTAAATGATCTACCAGTACTTCATTTGTGGCGTACTAACATGGCAACGGTAAGGAGTGGTGGGGGGTATGTTAATGTTAGATGATAACCACATGCCTCGCAACTACTTACGCTAAAAATACTAATTAAAACATTAATCTCTACAAAATAAATGTTGGCAACCTTTTTATAAGCGCATTAACATACTCCAACTGTGCGTTGCTACAGAATAACAGCACACCTTGCAGCCTTGTGGCTTTCTACACTGCTGAGGTGTGCGGTTATTCTCTGGCAATACACAGTCTGTTGTGTGTTAATGCTTACTTGACATGCAGCTATCAATTGTTTTAGTAATCAAGTATTCTAATGTCACGTCCAGCCCTGTGAGGCTGTCTATGTTCCCTTTTGTTTTCTGTTATGTCTCCTGTGATTGTCTTACGTTCTCAGTGTTTTTCAGTATATGCATACAGTGGTTTATTTATGGTTCTTTTGAGTTGCTCCCTCATGTCTCATGGCCTTGGCCCCCCCTGGTGTTCCTTTTGTGTCTTACAGGTGTTCGGGTGGTCTGATGTCATCAGTGTGGGACGGTGTGTACATGTTGATTGGCACGGGTGTACCCTATTGTATCTG
>JACXGM010003206.1:0-42927 GCA_016801145.1 Umbra pygmaea | reverse complement strand
CTCTCTCTCTCTCTCTCTCTCTCTCTCAGTCTGCCTTCCTCCCCTGCTGCTAAATATAGCATCACCATCTATTTCCTTTCCCTGAGCTCTGTCATTGGTCAGTTGTGTTAATGGGGAGGAATATAAAATAATTCAAGCTGGTATGGGAAAAAGCGGGGGAGAAACAGAAAAAAAGTGTCCTGCTAAAACACTATATAGCCAAAAATATGTGGACACCTGATTATCACACTTATGAGGTTGTTGACATCCCATTCCAAAACTAAGGGCATTAATATGGAGTTGCCCCCCCTTTTGCGTCTATAACAGCCACCACTGTTCTGGGACGGAAACAATTGAGGTCTGCAATGATCACGATCGCCATTCCAATTAATTCCAAAGAAAGTCAGGGCTCTGTGCATGCCCTTCGAGTTCCTCCACACCAAACTTTTCGAACCACGTCTTAATGGACCACATATTGTTTACAGGGGCACAGTCATGCTGGAAAAGGAAAGGACCTTCCCTAAACTGTTGCAACCAAGTAGAAAGCACCCGAATGTGTAGTGTCTTTGTATCTTGTAGCATTAGGATTACCCTTCACTGGAACTAATGGCCTAGCCCAAAATTTTAAAAACAGCCACAGACCATTATGCCCCATCCACCATAAGTAGGCGTGTCCACACATTTTTGCCATTATAGTGTACAACAAGTACATGGAAGACTGTACACAATAAAAGCCTCTAGGATTACTGATTCCACATTGTCTCTTAGTGGCCATAAGGTGCAGGTGTGTGAAGGAGGGATGTCCATGTACCATGCTCAGCTGGTACAATAAAGGATTTGGTAAAGAGAACAGCCTTGACCAGTCAGATGTACCACTTTAAACCTACACACACATTTAAATGTTTTCAAACTATTTCTTTCAACAAGAATAAGATCTACTATTTATTTGAACTTAGTACTGTTCTAGGTGTTAAAGTGGCACACTGTGTGTGTTTGTGTGTGTGTGTCAGTTATGAATCATCATAGCTTTTAGAGTGAAGGTCCCACTAACTACTATCCCTCTTGACTACTCGCACAGAGCGTCAGAAATATCAAAGCAATCTTTTTATAGATGTAAAATACAGCATGTGCCCAAGGGTGGTGAGGCAACACCGCACACATTTCCACCATACTACCGCTGATCTGTCTCGAGCAGAAAAATTAGTTTATGCCTTCATGTCCTCAGGAATAAGTTGTTTATTGGGAGAAGTGTGACATAGGACATCTTTGGTCTTACCTTGAAAAATGTATGCATAAAGCCTGGTTCATCACAAAGTTCATGTTCTCAACTTAGTTACGTGTTTGTGTGTAGAGTTGTGAGAAACACTGGTTTACTTTTCTGTCCTGTTATCTGTTGCCTAATATCTCAGAGAAACAGATTTCCTTGAAACGCATTAAATCAAATGTTAACCATGTAATGATGTGGTTTAATCACGCATCCGCTGGCATCAGCTGCTCTGATACAAATACCTGCCAATTAGTTGAGGGTCATGATACAGAGGAATGAGTTGTTTTGACATGTAATTCTGTTTTGTAAAACTTGGATGGTCCTCTATAATTATATTGCTACCAAGCTTTTTTAGGAATGTTTAAATACAAAGGGACGCTATAATATTTAAGAGCTGAAATTTGTTCCTATTCAGACTTCTAGGAACAATCAGAGTTAACTATTTGTCTCACAGACTGAACAACCAAACTTGGTATTTTGGCAGATTAGAACCAAGGTCCTTTTGGACACCAGTCAGGTGGCCTCCCCACTAGACCACCACACCACCCTAAGTATATACAGTGCCCTCCAAAAATATTACAAAAATTTACAGAATTGACATTTTCAAGGTATATGAAAATGCAATTGAATGATGAATATCAGGCATGAGTACTGACTGTCAACCTGTATTTCTGTACTTTTTTAACCAACTAAAAAAAACTGTACTTTCAGAGTTCCATTCCCCATTTTATGCTAGCATATATTATGGGACAGTTGGCTCACATGTGTTTGAAATTGATTAGGTGTTTCCTTTAGCATTGATCGTTCACAAATAAAAGAGCTGTAAATGTGTAGTCACTCTTTGCTTTTGTCTTTGGACTGGATTTGGTGTCAGTAGGGATACTCCAACATGAAAACTAGGGAACTGTCTATGAAAGAGGAACTCAATTAGAGAAATAAAACTAAAGTTGGGTATGTGTCCCATATGGATATTTTCAGAGGTATGAATGACATAAAAACAAGAGGGAATCATTCATCCTTTCGCTACCCCTGAAGTTTCTAATTGATTATTTGGATAGATCAAGGCACCTAAAAAATACTCAAGAATAATTAAATGGCCACATGAATGGTAAAACAACAACAGATTAACAACCCAGTAAGCAAACCCAGCAAACATGTGTTTGCTCATTAATTAACATGGATTAATAAGTGAACGCTAATAAGAATGGTACACAATACAAAACATTATTTTGAATGGCCTTCCTTAACAGTAGAATGAAGAATTCTGAAGGGCTACATTCCTCTACAGCCTAAACGGACTAATCTAATATTGTTGTGGATGCTGTTCTGTTCTCATTTTGATAAGATCAGGGCCACAAGATTTGGAACTCTAGGACACATAATTCACTTACTGTCACACCCAGCTCAGTATGGGCTGGGGTTAGTACCCCTGTTATTATTATGTTAATTTTGTATAGGTTGCCTTAGTTGTTATTCAGTGTTTTACGGTGGTTTAGTTCTTTAGTTTTACCTCATGTGTCTTCAGTTTATCCCGGTGTGTTGTCAAGATTATGTTCTCCCCTAGGTATGGCTCCCTCTTGTGTCTGTTTTAGGTCTTCTGGAATTAGGTCTGTGTCATGTCATGTTATCCCAGCTGTCTTGCATTGTGTTATTAGTAATTGGTATATAACCCTCTTGTTTCCTTGTCCACCCTGTTCGTCAATGTGTTCCTGTTACGCGTTCCTGTGTGTGTCTGTTTCTTCCCTAGTTGCCCCACGTGGCAGTATTATTTTGGGTTATCGAAAGTGTGTAACAATAAACGCTATAGCATTCCTACAACTCCTTCGCTCCTGTCTCTACTTCTACACTCACTAAAGGAAGACGTGACACTTACAGTACAAGAATTCTACTCCTGCTGTGTTTTTGCAAGTTTTCAATATCCTGGTCAGTGGTGTAGCTATGAACTCCTCACTGCAATTATGTTAAAATGAACAATCATCAATATCAACCAAAACATATTACGTTTTTAAACTATAATTTAATTGCTTTAAATATGGTATATTAATAGGGCCTAAAGTCCATTTTCTACAAATTACACAAAATCAACCGAGAAAGATGCATTTCAATCAACATTAGTTAATTCATCCCATAATTTTTATTTGGACTGGACACCAGTCACGTGGTTATGACACAATAGTTAACATGTTTTTACAAAAACAGCTGCTACGGGGCCATAACGTGAGATACAAGGTAATGGAGCCTTTTATACACTGTCCTGTTTCTTTAGAGGTAAACAATGGACAAAGTGTCTTTACACGCTTCAGATGTAAATTAATTCACTGTAAAAGTGACCTTAAAATGAATGGGAGTCTATGGAATGCTAACGAGGATCATGCCTTGTTAGCCTCAGCATCTCCCCCGAGAAGCTTCAACTTCCGGGTGCAAGACTAGCCCCATGGATGGTTACATCCATAGATTGTATATTACTGGATAGCACGATCTCATTCATTTCAACGTAGAGAGTATGAAGCCAAATAGAAGCACTTTTTAAATGATAGCCGAGCATACTGTGCAGCCTCAAGCTGAGCGTGATGACGTAGATGTGATGTGAGCAACGTCTCTGAAAGCGGTAATTTTTATCTTAGCCACGCCTGAAGAAATCTGCTACCATTTGCATAGACAGCGTTCCGAATGTAGAGACTGAGACGATAGTAGCAACCTTTGGTAAGTATTCTGATTATTTTTGTAATTTTGCATAGTATTTATGTATTTTAAAATATAACGCCATGACATTCAAGAACGTGTGATATTAATTCATACCCAATAGATAGGAGATAGGCACAGGCTAATTATTGCTAATTCAAATGCTAGTTAACATTAGTAATTAAACTAACTGCTAACGTAAGTCTAAACATTTATTTAACTGCCGTGGGACTGCATATTTTAAATATTATTTAAGCACGATGAAATTAGGCATTGGTAAATATAACATGCTTGCTGGACACCAATTAACATGGTTAATTGATGCACATGTTGTATAACGTTTATAGTTGCCGAATATAACCACAAAGTGGCATTAACTGTAATTTACATTGCAAGAGAAATGGACAAGTCAATCATATAAAAGCTATTCAGTAAATCATTTGGAGAAAAGCGTCTGCTTTGGCCTGGTAAATAATAGATAGATAATAGAATAACAATAACAAATGTCACCAAGAATATCTATTAATAATGGTTGACCTTTTCATTTTTCAAGTTCAAATACAACTGCCACTTTTAACTGCACTGCTTTACACAAAGCCTAACAAAGGTAAGCCATGTAGCTATAGTATAATTTTGAATATGTAAATCAACACATTGACCGTAAGAGAGTAAAATAAAAAAATGAACCATGTGTGTTAACAAATATGTACTGACAATGACAAAACACTGTTCTGATTGTATGCAATTAGCAGGTCTAGTTCTTAAGATCATGGGCAGCAGCTACATTCGTCATGGGGAAGAGAGGGCCGGAGAGTCCATGGGGGCCAAGGTTCACTGGTTTGGCTGGGGTGGTCTTCGATGGCACGGACTCCTTCCTTTCTTCTTCCGGTCCCTTAGAGGAAGAGCAAAGATGTCCTACTGATTCACTGTGGCGGGAATGACTTGGGATGCAGGAAGAGCATCGATCATGTTGCAGCGATGAAGGACCTGCAGCATCTCTTTGTGTTTTTGGCTGACAATGGTTGACAAGTTTCAATAAAGCAATATTTATTAACCAAATTATTCAATATTTATTATGGAAACACGACGGTAGACACTTCAAATAGACATGCTTTGACAGAAATGTAATGTGGTTTTATAACTTATGTGATATAACTTGGTAATGTTATACAGGTCCTTCTCAAGAAATTAGCATATTGTGATAAAGTTCATTATTTTCCATAATGTAATGATAAAAATTAAACTTTCATATATTTTAGATTCATTGCACACCAACTGAAATATTTCAGGTCATTTATTGTTTTAATACTGATGATTTTGGCATATCTCAATTCTTTGAGATAGGAATTTTGGGTTTTCATGAGCTGTATGCCAAAATCATCAGTATTAAAACAATAAATTACCTGAAATATTTCAGTTGGTGTGCAATGAATCTAAAATATATGAAAGTTTAATTTTGATCATTACATTATGCAAAATAATGAACATTATCACAATATGCTAATTTCTTGAGAAGGACCTGTATAGTAACCTTGTTACCTAAATTCTAAACGTTACCTCAGGACATAAGAAATGCGCCCTTCCTTCTGGTGTTGGACCAGCATGTTGTCGTCAACGGGCCACTGAGAGTTTACTTCAGGCTTACCCAAGCCCACACAGCCCCTCCTCTATCACATATTGTCCCACACTGTCATGTTTGCCGGATATACGCAGCTGATGAACTAACTGGAACAACAGTATGACTGCGTAGGTTTCCCAAAGGATCTCTCTCTAAAAATCTGCTCACCTACTGGTGCTTAGCCTCCAACACTGCCGCGGGTGGACCGTCCGTTAAACGATGAGCAAAAAGCTAGCATACTGTCAGCTGTAACCGCCGTCGGCCCGCCAGTTCTATGCTAGCTGGGTTGTGAGCTCAGCTCAGTAGGTGTTAAATCATGTAAGTTAGGCTAATAAATCATGGTAAAAACACTTGAACAGAACGTTTTTCATTATTTTACATTATGTTATGTAGGCTAGTAGGACATGTTGTAAATGCCTTCCAAATGTACCAAACTATTTTCAATCAATCAAAATGTTGCTGAAATATTTTGTTCCGATGGGCTTCTCCCTTGACTGTATGCCTCCACGTCCCACCGACTGTCTGAGAGCTTCTACTGGAATATACGGTAATTTCTCTACTGTGCAACAGGAAGTCATGTGGTTATGACACAGGAACTAGCATACTTTTTAAAAAACAGCTGATACGGGGCCATAACTTGAGGTACAAGGTAATGGAGCTTTTTATACATTGTCCTGTTTCTTTAGAAATAAACAATGGCGAAATAGAGTCTTTAAACACTTCCGATTTCAATTTATTCACTGTCAAAGTGATCCCTAAACTGAATGAAATGAATGGAATGCTAACGTGAGCTGATAGCCTGGTAGCATCTGAATCACTACATACAAGCCTCGACTTCCGGATGAAAGGCTACCCCCTTGGTTATGTTGAGAATTATATTCTATATAATCATGTTTAGATACAGTTTGAACAGGTTAGAATGGTATTACTAGATGAGAGAGTTATATGGCTATACTTAGGGCCTGTAGGATTCTAGGACATGTAGATAGACAGGGAGAATGTTCAGGGTCAAGACAAGACTTTCCTTTAGGAGAGGAGACGAAGGAAGGCCAGGCCAAGGAATGACGTAAGACAGAGAGAGCCCTTACAGTTCGTATACTATAACATCAGAATAAGCTTTAGCTTATGGCTTAGGACTTATAACTTATAACTCTGTTATATATTAGACTGCTTATAACTATATGAACTATTGTAGGTTAGACTGTAATTCCATAACAGGTCTAATACATGGAGATCCCATTCAGACTATTAGAACAGGACATTTTACTGACAGGACATTTAGACAGATAGGGGTTACTGAGTTATTCAGAAAGGAGTACACTTCGTAGTATGGGCACTCAAGGTTAGGAGCAGTGGCCTTTACATTAAGAGATAGTAACCTACGTAGATAAGAGGTTGAGGTGACCTGCACGTGTTCTCTCATGAGACAAGTCACAAGTTGAGTAGAACCTTCTAGAAGGTATGTGAACAACAATGCAAAGGCTATATAAGTCAGTTCCATATGATCACTCGGGGCATTTTCCCAGAACCCGTCTTGATGCCTTGTTATGATGACCCTGTTTCCGTAACGAGAAGTACTTAATTAAACATTCTATTATCTACCACAACCTGACTCCTGAAACTATCATTTCAACGAAGATCTTACCAGCCTGAATTTTTAACACTCAACAATAACATCAGAGCCCATCTACGGGCTATTAAACCCCATTGTATCGAATTTGGTTGCAGTTTCACCAGAGTTCCACTGGGGGGTGATCGCAGGCGAGTGCAAAATGAATGGGAGTCTATGGAGCTAAACCGCTAAATTTGCCTCTTTATTTGGCCTGATTGTCATCGAGAAATCACAGATGTGATTGTAGTTTTTGCAAGTTCAACATGGATTATAGGTCGAAAGTTGAAAGAACAAGTACTTATGTCCTTTCGATTTCTTACAGGTTGAGTCGTGGTTGCCCATAATACGCTAGCATTCTACTAATGACTGCTGATTGGTCAGTAGACTGATTACGACCAGAGATCCCGCTTGATGGCAACCAGCCCGTCTACCGGCCTTCTCTGAGAATGTTAAGGCGGACTTTTTCGCCCAAGTTTGTTTTTTTTGCCTATAGTTTTGTATGTACTGTGAAATTTATATTGGGAAATAAAATGGAATTTGAGTACTTGTTGTGTGTTATTCCTGTGTTCAGAAATACAGGATACATGGTACAGTATTGCCACCTTAAAAAAACTGCCAATGTCCCGCTCAATAGTGATAAATATCAATACAAGTTAGAAAAGAAAATCCCTTTTAGATGTGCAATGATCAATTGATCAAATACTGGTAAAGGATTGTCCTATTTCTCATTTCCCAATGACGATGTACGTTACAACTTTATATATATAACAAAAATGTAACGTATGTGCTCCTGTGTTAATTGCCAAAAGCCTATGGAGATTATGGAGATTCTCACTTCTGAAAACGTTTGAGCACATTTTCGATTCGCCATAGATTTTCGTTAAAATGCCAATATTTGAAATCTACACAATTGATTTCTCGCATCAAATGTTTTCAGAAGTGAATTTAGTGTTAAAATAGCGTACAAAAACAACTTTTCTTTTGGGGAAGCCTAACCGATTAAAAAAAGAGCTAAGTTTCCCGTAAAGCAGTATCTCTGGCCGTACAATGTGTATTGTGTGACGTCATCGACATTTAAAAGGGTTTTTTAGAAGTAAAAAGTGACTTATATATACAAGTGAATGCTCAGAATGGAGAATGGAAAATACTCAAAATACCTCGCAAAGAGGCAAGGAGAGGTGTGTGACTAAAAAAATCTAACAGTGAGCAGTGTGTATTTTCTTGGCCTCCCCTTTCGAATGGAACATTCGAATTACTAGACAAAAAAATATACTTCGAGAAAAGTGGATTTTGAGCGGTATAGCTCCATAGACCTCCATTCATTCTGCACTCGCCTGCGACCATATGGAACTAGAGTAGAACTGCAACCACTTCAGAAGCCAGAAGTTTTCCGAGAGTGGCACTTCATTATTTATTAGACATTCTTTGGTTACATTCACCAACTATTCTTCCGTAATTGAATATGCTGGCACCCGATCTGAACGCAATGAAGTCAGTATAAACATTTAAACTCACTTGTTCATAATTCCTGACATTCAATCGTAGTAAACTTTCCTACTTTTCCTGTTGCAAAGTCCGTTAATCTCTAGGAGACAGAACATTTCGAATTCCTGATCGATATGATGGTCCCATAATGTTTATACTTGTGTACAATTGTTTGTACAGATTAATGTGTTACCTTCAGGCATTTGGAAACTGCTCCCAAAAATAAACCAGAATTGTGGAGGTCTACAATTTCCTTTCTGAGGTCTTTGCTGATTTCTTTTTATTTTCCCATGATGTAGTTGTGACTTTTTTTGTGCACTCGCATGGTTCATCCAACCATATGTCACAGAGCCAGCCAATTTTCTTCCACACTAGAAGCCTAAATCACAAACACAGTAGTCTTTAGTCAGTTCATGTGCAATATGATTACACTCACCATTCACCAACGCCTATGAACGCCACAAATCAATAAAGTTGTTGGGTGGAGTTTGACATGCAGAAGTTCTTCAACAGGTGTGTTGAGTAATCTAGAGAAACGTAGATTGTTTGGAGTAGATAAAATGTTGCAGTCAGAGGCATCATGCACCTATTATTTTTAAGGGGGCACAGTGTGCACACTGTAAATCCTCAAACCAGCCCCTCGGCCATATGCACTTGATCGGAGTGCCTTCCATTGTCACACGTTACTGATGAAACAGGGAGGAATAAACGCAGACACTTCGGGACACACTCACAACTTGAATTCATGTTCCACTTTTCAATATAAGCATGAGATTATAATAATGAATTAATGTCTTAGAAACCAAAACAAAGGGTGTAGGAGACATGTTTTTTCTTTAGTGTCAAGTCTCCAAATCAGATATGAACAAATGCAAGTGCCATATAATTAGACATATTTACACATTATTCTGTGTCAAATTGTATAAGGCCATAAACTGGTGCATTATAAGATTCCACCTTGGTCATTGTGGCTGCATCATTGTACACAGTCCACTGGAGGGTGTATTTTGGCACACACCCTCGGTCACTTACACTCCCTCAGCTGCTCACATTAATTGAGGGTCACCGCCAAATCATCAGTGTCTGTGGTTTAACTTTTGATAGGTTTGTGTTTGGGTAAAATAATTTGTATTTTTATTCCAGAAATGACTGACAGCTTTCTTCCAAAATTCAAAATAAAAAAATATTGTCATTCAGAGCATTTATTTGCTCTGGTCAAAATAACAAAAAAGATGAAGTTTTGTCAGACCTCTGATAATGCAAAAGAAAATAAGTTAATAATAATTAAAACAAACACAATACTAATGTGTTTACTAAGGAAGAGTTCAGAATTCAATATTTGGTGGAATAGTAATAATTGTATAATAAAAATTGGCTTTCATGCATCTTGGCATGCTCTCAATCAATCAAATGTATTTTATAAAGCCCTTTTTACAACAGCAGTTGTCGCACAGTGCTTTGACAGACACCTGGCCTAAACCCCAAAGAGCAAACAACAACATGTGATGCACAGTGGCTACGGAAAACACTGCAGTAGGTCAGTCACATCGATGTTGGGTGATTTTATGCTATTCTTGGCGCAATATTTCAATAAGCTCGGCTTTGATGGCTTGTGACCATCCATCTTCCTGTTGATCACAATCCAGAGGTTTCCAATGGGTTTAATTTATAAAGAAACAATTGCAGTGGTCTCTTCACATATTCCAACGCTGTACACCTAGGGTTGGAGTGAACCTACTGGATGCTATGTATGGTACCTCTCCAGGAACAGACCCCTGTTTTGAACTGAAATTATGTTTTGCAGAATTAATACATAAGTACTTCATGTGCTACTCTACCTCCATCTAGTGGTCACGTAAAGAGAAACACAATATTTGAGGTATTAGAACAGAAAATCACACAACACCCGATTTGCAAATATCACAGCCACTTAAACTTTAATAAATATTAAACATTACGTTCTGATTCTTATGTACAGATATCGCAGAGAGAGATCCCCATGGGTTCTGCAGCAGCTGATAATAACATGAATGTCAGAAATAAAAACAGAATAACTGGCCTTTAAAGCTTCTCTTTGTAATCCAGTAAATAGAAATACATTTTTGTAATTTTTTTTGCTCTTTAAAAAATATAATACACATGAGTGAATACAAATATTTTCTTTGGCTCTGTGCAGGACATTGCTTTCAGCACCAATAAATATAAAAGCAATGCAACACCCATTTTAAGTCACCTGAATGTATTGACAGTTGAACAGACCTCAAGCCCATTTTTAATGATATTAGGCCTACTGCTGATGATACTGTATTAGGCTTACTTCTAATGATCCTGTATTAGGGAATCATTAAATTGGGAAAACAGTTATACCAGTTAGCAATATTGTAATAAAAATCCTGCTGCTGAAAAATATACCTGCTCTGATTCTCTTTAATACATTTTATTATTAATAAAATAATATAAAAAACAATAATACTAAAAGTAGTGGGTGTCAGCCACACTATGCCCATATACTTGCCATTCATTTTATGTTTGCACAAATCATTTATTAATATTAATATATTTTATCCATAATAGTTCTATAATTTATGTATACAGTTGTGGCATTGACATGAAGGGATAAAGAAAGCACATCTTGTCCATACCACCGCTAACTCACAGAAACATTGACTTTCAGAGGAATAGCTGATAGGAGCATGTGCAGTAGACCTCACTGAGACTGATGTAGACCTTGATGTAGTACCTTCCAGAATGTTGACTAGAAAATTGATTTTTTTTACTCAATAGTCTCAACTTTGTCTTTGTGCTAATCAGAAGGGGAACAACAGGTTTACTAGAATGCAAGATGATGCATTTTCCCTGTCATTTTCTGTCACAACGTAAACTCTCTCATCTGTGCAGAAATCAATGCAGAGACCAAATGCCAGGCAGCCACTAACTTCACACTATTTACTTTTGCCCCTAGTCTTTTTGGAAGTCTGTTTATAAACTTGTCTGCCTGAATTCATCATATCACTTTAATTTTAGATGCACACCTAAAGAGCTATGTCAGGTTTCATCCTGTGTAAAATGTTTCATTCGATGGGACCTGAGAACTTATAATGTCTGCATGACTCCAACAAGGGTTACTGTACTGTATTTTAACAACAGCCATAGGCTTTCATCTAAGAAATGCTGTCAGATCTGTTTGGAATGGACCAGCTTACCTGGGCGATGGAGTTAAATACTTTAATAATTTACTTTCAACCTTATCAACTCTAATGGCTTGAATGTCCAACATGAAGTACTTATTAAACTTACTGAGGGGTGTGCTGATTAAAAAGAGATGATATGTTTTGGATTTTACGTGTCTTAGCTCATTCAAAAACAACATTGCAAACATCTGGCTTTGTCCTCTCACCACACAGTTCAGTTTGCTGTGTTGCTGTCTGGCAGATGTGTGAGTTTGTGTGTGCGTGTGTACGCGCAACTGTTCGAAACATTATGGCTGTGTGTATGTTCTATTGGTTGCTCTGGGCGTGTCAGCACCTGGTGGCACAAAGGCAGGTTCAGGTTTAAATAACGGCAGTCTGTTAGCAGACAGTTAAATCTCTATAAGAGAAATCAGGGGAGGGTTGGGGAAGAAGGTTAAGTCTGTTTTCACCATGCAGCTCCACTCTGCGCCCGCTTCATTCTCAACAGAAAGTTCCTCTTCTCATCCAGGAGTTCTTGGATGCGTTTGTTCTTTGTTCTCTCCCGGAGAAACACGCGGCTCCGGCTGGAGATCACGTTGTTATGGGAGATGTCCACACCAATAATACGGTTGAATGGAATGTCAATCGAGTTGTTCTCACTGGTCTCCTCCTGGCGGCTTGGTGGCCGTGATGGCATATGGGTTGTTGTGGTGATGGCTGATGTGGGGGACGAGGCTGTAGTTATCTCCGTTGTCACCTCAATTGTGTTTAATGTGGAAACAGTGGATCTCACAGATATATACTCTGTAGAATCTGGCCAATCAGGGGTACTCATATCTACATTGTTGGGGATGGTAGGAATCCTCACTGTCATCACTTGGATGTCATCATTATAAGGCATAGTTCCGCTGTGCATTGTGTCAGCATAGCCATAGGGCACAGTTCCACTAGCAATTGTGACATCATCTCCACTGGGCATTGTGACTTCAGGATATGGGGTGGTTTCACTGGACACTGTAACATCCTCAAAGAAGCTACTTTCTGTTGGTTTTAAGACTTCATCCACGGATGTGATGTCATAACTCTGAATGGGGGTTACTGTTGCGTCATGGCTGACAAAATGTTTGTCAAGTGTGGAGTCAGTGAATGGGGTGCTGGGAGTTGTAGTGTACCTGTTGTTGTTAATGGAGACGGTGAAGAAAGGGTTCTTCTTGGATATGTGTCTGGCGGTCAAACTGTGGTCTTGGGTGTTGGGTACAGGGTCTGCGTTGGAGTATGGGTAGGACGTGTGTGTGATGCTGATTGGCTGTGGTGTCGTATAAGGCATGTGGACCGTACTGGTTTGATGGGCCGGGGGATGATCGTTTTTGTTCGGCAGAGGACGAGCTGTGACCCGGGGCGGGGTGGCACCGAGTAGGCGACTGTCTGTCGCGTTGCTGCAGGACTTGCAGCACATGCGCCTGTAGCCAGGCAGAGCACAGTAGTGGATCAGCACCTCCATGCGACAGAACACTGACCTGTCTCCATGACAACGCTGCTTGCCTGTAGGAAAGAGAACACAGAGCTGAGACTGGGCGGGGCTGGAGACAGCCGTGTGTGTACGTATGTATCAGTATTTACATGCAATTAGTATAGGTAGTAAAGCCAGACCGTTTAACAGGTGGTGCAAGGAGGAAGAAGAGGAAGACGAGGACTAAGAAGAATTCTACTATGAAGAAGATGACGAAGAAAAAGCAGTAGGAGGAAGCAGCATCAACTGTAGACAGTCAATAGATCAATCCATTGCAACTGAAAGCAGAGTGGATCGGCCTCTGGTGTTCAGCAGCTGGAGCATTAGCATCTCTTCCTCAAGTTTGAATCAATGTTCCCCTGGCCTGCTCCTCCGTCATACCATGACAAATCCACGAGAAGTGAGACCCAAAAAGCATTTTTGAAACATTTTTTTATTTATACAACTTTGCAGTTGATAATGACAGGAACATAACAATGAGATGTACTCCCCCTCAATATAT
Organism: Umbra pygmaea; assembly: GCA_016801145.1. Lineage (NCBI taxonomy): Eukaryota > Metazoa > Chordata > Actinopteri > Esociformes > Umbridae > Umbra > Umbra pygmaea. Next base: position 29,102 of record JACXGM010003206.1, on the reverse strand, counting down.
AGATATATTCTTTTCTTAAGAAAAATAAATAAACTGTATCGAAAGGTACAAGTTCACAGTCACTTTGGTAAAACACTTCATTACTTGGAAATCAATCAATCAGTTAATCAATTGATAAGAAGTAACATGAATAAATTACATGAATGAATAAATAGATTTGAAGTTGAATAAATAAAATACAGAGTTCTCCATGATGAATGATGTAAAAACTGTAATGGCACGTTTAAGTGTCATATGAAACATTTACAAAACATTAATAAATTTTTCCCTGATAAATCAAAGTGCATATAGACGTAGTGCACATAGTCCTTCTGGATGTTTCCTTAACGTCAATCCAACGTCAGCCAGCCTCACGCAGTAGGCTAGTGAAGCCAACAAACACTTACCCATAGTATAGAATATAATATATTTTTTTTCCATAAGTAAGAAGATAACAGTCATGAACATTATTAAATACAGTCAACACCAATGTTATATACAGTATCGCACTGCAAGGTCTGGCTTCATTGGCCCCCAACCGTCCGACTCCAGCACGAAACATCGGATAGCTCGCTACATTGTCACAACAGAAATATGTGATCACAATACAATGACAAGTCTGAAGTGTTTTTTCTAGATGCCGTGTGTCGATCAATCCCCTAGGCCCCTTGTAAACCATACCCGGTGGTTAGACCGCGGTCCAAAGCTTAGTTTGTTGTAGGTTCTGAAGGTGAGTTTTGCTTGTTGTTTTGAAGCTGCCTCTATTCCGAGTGATTAATAAACGTTTTGATGAGTAAAGCCATCTCTTTCACAGATTAATGCCATTACATTCAATCCAAGATAAGGCATTGTTCATGTGTTTAATGTTCAATACGAAAGGAAAAAACGGATGCTTTCAAATTAAGGTTTATGAGGTATTTCTGTCTTAGTGTTTTGTATCTACGAGAAGCCTGCATAAACATAGAGATACAAACAGTCACACATGCACGCGCCCACAAATACGCACACGTACACGTACATACATAAATACATACATTCATGCATACATACAAACTCACTCAAACATGCACGCACACACGCGCACGTAAGCACAAACTTATATGAGCTCAAACGGGTAAGGGGATGCAAATGTGCGTGACAAAAACGTGATCCTTTCCTTAACGAAAATCAGGAGCAACAGTAATCCACTTAACCGTCTGAGAAAATGGAGAGGCAACTAACAGACCTAGTCCTGCTTTTATATGCTGTAGGTCTCTACCCACGTCCACCTGACACTTTAGTCTTATTAAATCTCTACTTCTGTATTCAATGTAAAATCAATAAAAAAATACACATAACAGTCAAGGATCAAAGCGATCAGTAGCAGTCCATAGGTTTAGGCAAATAAGCTACAGCTTATTCATGGTTTTACATTATTATTCATATTATTGTAAGTCATATAGATTTCAGATTCATATATATATATATATATAGAAATACAAATATATTTATAGATGTATTTTTTTTAATTTGCAAGCACAAATAAGCTGCATTTATTGAACTTTAATATAACAGTCAAAGAGAGGATGTTTGATGAGGTGGTGAAATAAGAAGCAACCTCACGTGGTAAAACGACCCTGTTTTATCAGCCTGTTACACTACTGCCCTCTTGGCCACCTCACTCAACCAATCCATATTATAATAAAAAGTGTTGGTTTGTGTCACTTCCTGTCCCCTTTGATGATGGCTGGTTCTTCTGAGACGGGGACCTAGAAAGAAATAAACCATTGTTCTCGTTCTAGAATGGAATCGGGATGTGAGATGAGCACTTGAGCAAATATGTCCTCATTGTGACAAGATCACATTCACAATAAAGCTTTCTTTTTTAAACATTTTTTTTTTCTTTTCTCTGTTATTTTCATACCTGTCGCCCCCCCAACAATGACAGTGCGGTGACCGAAAAACTGCAGCCGCATCCGAGGAGCGTGACCCGTGGCGACCTGCAGCTAGCTCGCGCATAAACATGGCCGCCAAACAGAGGAGTGGCTCACGCCTCACAGCCTCCTCGACTCTCTTTAGAGCCGCCAATCAAACCGGCTTGCCCATTTCCATTCACACCTTCTCTTCAGTGTTTAAATGTTTTTTTTTCTTTTTAGTATCAACTGGCCAGCGGTTACAACACAATGCTCCACAAAGGAGAGAGAGATTAAGAGAAGAGAGAGACAGAGCAAGAGAGAACCAACCAACCAATCAGCACACAGGAGCCAGAGACCTCCCCAATCAGAGTTGTCTCAGACACAGAGGAAGAGACGCACACCCCCCAAAAGAGAAGCGAAAAGCTGGCGCTCACTCGCGGGCGCGGAACAGGCGCGGACATGGGGGTGGTCAGGGGGTGAGCCTTTCCCCAGGGCCCCTAGCCCAGGCCTGCTGCAGGGTAAAGAGAACAGACAGAGAAGGCAGGGTCCAGGTCAGGACAGCCATGCACCGGAGGTTGGGCCCAGAACCATTAAGGGTTGGTTTTTTACGTGAGCTGTTCCTCTGGTAGGGTGAGTCTGGGTCTGGACGGGACAACCATTGGATCAGAATGTTGCCATTCTTATTCAGGTCCGACGAGCCTCCTGGAAATGAAGGAAGCCGGGAAACTCCATTAGGAATGTACGTTACAATATCTATTTCTCTGTTAGGAGAGAATAAACATCCAGCTGACTGTAATATATAAGTACTGGTATATATCCATCACTTATGGCAAAGGTAAAAAATATATCTATTGTTCATAACATAACTGGCCAGGCCATAATACTCACTTGAGCAGGGCGCTAGGTGGCAGACACGCATGATCTCTGGCTTGCTGTCCTGACACAGACCGATAGTGTTGTCAGGTGTGCGGCATAGCACATGTCTCTGTTGTGTCCCGTTGCCACATGTCACCGTACACTGAGGTCACACACACACGCACACGCACACACACATACCAGTTAGGAATCTCTATCCTTGTAGGAATGCCCAGGAATCAAAAAGATTCCTAGTCAACATCCAATCCTTTTCTTACTCTAACTTAGCCCTTATCCTGACACCAAAGCCTAAAGCTTATAAATGTAAACATTAAAGTAACGGAGATAAGTGAAAGCTCCTCACAAGTTCGAGGTGTTTTACAAACCTCGTGAGAATTGCCAGTCCACACACCTTCACATCTACTTCCGTTCCCACATTATAATAGAGACTCATGTATTGTAGATGGTCATCTTGCATCCCTACCTGGGACCAGGGTCCTACTCTCCACTGGGCAGGGCAGAGTTCTCGGTTACAGGGTCGCCGTGCCTCCGGACGGTTATTGTTGCAGCGCTTCCTGGGGATGGTCTGCTTGCTGCCGTTGTCTAAGGGCTGGACACAGCGAACAGTCCGTACCTGGAAGCCTGATTTCCCGCACGTCGCTGTGCAGGGCTCCCATGCACCTTTGTCCCAGCTGCAGACAGAACAGTCAGAGGTTGGCGGTAACAAACAGACACAGCACTCGGGCTCAGTTTGGCCACTGCTCTGAGGCTCACAGGACCACAAACATGGGATAAAGTGTGAGGAGGAGCACCGTCCTCTATGTCAACATTATGCCAACGTGATATGGGACCACACACGGAGTCGTACATACGTGGGCTGGAAACACTCTTTCTGGTTGCAGTCTCGGCTGACGGTTTGAGGCTTATTTATGTTTTCACAGTTGCGCCGGTGGACCATCTTGTTGTCTGCTTTCCTCCTGCAGCCGAACCGTTTGTACTGCTTACCTTTTAGAGAGGGAAAACACGAATAACTGTCAAACAAGATCTCCTCGTCCACAACCACCAGGTTCCTCAGTGATAATGAGTAATAAACTTGAAACCAGTGGTGTCACTCCATATACCTCCTCCACAGGACTTAGAACAGTAGGACCATCTCTTCAGGTCCCACTCGTAGAATGCGGTGTCATCCATCAGCATGTTGTTCACGATGGACGACTCCAGGTCCATGTGGATGATGTACTTATAGGACAGTGTCACTATGTCATCCCTATGGCAGTGCACCTAAACACAGTGAAACAAAGACGTTAGAGGAGTTCAGTGTGAACTGAACGTAACCTTCCAGGATGGATTTGTAATGATGGAGGAGCGTGTACCATGATGGTGACATGGTGCCTGAGTGGCCCGTTGCTCTGTATCGTCTTCTTCTTGTGTTCATTATTCAAATACTCCCATTCCACGCCCATCTCTATGACCGCACCCGATTCTGAGTCCCTGTCTGCATTCAGGAAGAACTGTCCGGAGGCCTGGTTCTTCAACGCTGCAGATAGAGTGCAGGTTATACACACAGGGACACACAGACGGGCTAACAACACTCACATGCACGCACACTCTTAGACAGGCTATAGTAGGCCTCGCCCCTATCCACAGGAAGATCAGGCCAGGTCTCCAGGTGTCCGACATTTACAAATACAATGGCAGCCGAGCAGTGTGAGATCGGTCCATCTTTGCGGACATGCAAGCTTGCACACAAATACACACACATGCAGGACACACACACACGTTTCATACCTAGAATGTGTATGGTTGGCTTTAGCTCCTGGATAAGTAGGTGTCTCGCCCCTTTAGGAATTTCAAGTACTTTAAGGAAACCTGAAATGAAAACAAAAAGTTCCCTGAGGTTCACACACCACAGGGCCATACATTTGTACTAAAAGCATTGGTTTAACTTGTTGATCTGAATTAGCTAGCTTTAAGCTTTTCTTATAGGGCAACCTGGCAAAATGACCCACAATGCTTGTATACAACATAAATAAATCTATTTGAAAAAATAACTAATAAGCTTGTATATTAGAATATAGTATTATTTCTGACAAGGCGCTATTCTCTGAAAAATCTTGACTAATGTTATCTCTACAGAAAACAAGATTTACATTATATTCTTTTAACAGAAGCTCTTCATGCAAAGCCCTGGTACAAGGACATCCTCTGGTACAAGTGCCTTGCTCAAGAGCTCAGTATTTGCCCACTCTGGAATTGAAAACGCAACCTTTTGACTAGAAGTTGGACTGTTTTACCACTGATCAACCGGATGCCCCTGCAATGAGAACTAAATTATATACTTGAATAATTTTCAAATAATTAGTTGGAATTTTAATGATGCGCATAGAGCCTAGTTAAGGTTGCAAAAATATCTAAAATCTAATTTATCAGAGGCCAATTTATATGTATTATATATCCTAAGTTCTATATTATATTTCATCTTCAATATGCTAATATATTGGCTCCATCAGTGTGTTTGTGAGAAAATGTGGAGGAAAAAATAACATCCAAGCTCCTTTTAGGCATGGTGATATACAGTATATAGGACGTTTTGGATTTATGTCCAACCAGGTAGATGATTTCAAATTGGCAGATTCAGTTATAATTCAAATAAAAAAATATATATTTACCTGCCCAATTAGTCTTTAGCATTGTGGCTAATTTTGCCTTTGATAAAAAGCTAGCAGCACAACATTTCAGACCAGTGTTATTTAAACCAATTGTTTAAAAAAAAGTACATTAGGATGGTCCCCCAGAGATGCCTTTTCAATTAAGTAGGACAGATTTTCACTAAAGTGTATTGTTCGTCTTAGGATCACAGTTATTACTTCAATGTACTTTAACTGCTGTGTTGACAGCTACGGTCAAAACCAGTCATTTCCAGGAACTGGATCAAAAATATGTTTTTGTTCTCATTTCAGCTGGATGACATTAATGTATTGTGAGGTCATGTCCTACTGTGTGACATCATCCCTGGGCTGAGATCCTCCTCATCTGCTAATGCTTTGAACAGGACATGACTCTGGCCAGTGTATCTAGGCCTCCAGTAGAGGGCGCTCTTCAGTAAGGTATTTTGTCATTCTGTGACCACATCACTACCCAATACATACCTAAACCCAAAACCTATCTGGCTGTGGAGAGGGTTTGACAGGCGTAAGATATCTCGCGACAGCTTCACCTTGCCCTCTGATAGTGAGCTGTAATATTCACCATTATACTTCAAATATACCAATAAGTATTTCAGATCAACACAAGTCCAGAGTGTAGGGCTGAGGGTTCCATAGATTGGGCTTTCAGACCAGTAGGCCTACCCAGACCAGGAATAGGGTTTTAAAATCCACAGGGGCAAAACCATGTGTCTTGGGAATCGCTTGTATAGCAGACAACAGATTAGAACTGGGTTTGATGCTTCACAAGTCAATACTGAAAAATGTATCCTGTTGTTGACTTGAAATTTGAACGTGACAAACCTACATTGAGCCAAGGTCTTTTTCTGAACCGGTGAACCAGTGCCTTTGATTTGATGGCCCATGTTTGCAAGACATGACTATCATATTAAATTGCATCTGAAATCCTTCCAAACGTGATCGTTTGGGAAAAAACATTGTCTGCCTAACCATTTTAACCTCATTTATGCCACTTCCTGATCTGTGTCAATACACTGTCATATTCCAGGGTCTGAAGACTTAGCTACATGTCAGAATCTTGGTCTTGGTCTGCAGAGTGACGTTGAGGACGTGTTTTGGGGTGTGGGCGTCACCTTGTTTCTTGGCAGTACGGGTAATGTTTCCTTTTATGATCTTGCATCTGGAGTTGTCTCCTCCACAAGCACCGCACTTGTCTTCCTGCTGGGTCGAGCCTATCACGCCGTCGCAGCCCACTTTCTGCAACAAACGCACACAGTCTGGTTTGCAAAACATTCCAGAATGACGCTGTCCTAAACGTAAACAAAGTCGTGTTCAGAGACACACAGGCTGACCTCACATTCGCCGCGCACACACACGCTGTATGGGTCTTTGTAGGAACAGCGTGTTCCGTCGTGGACCAATGTCTGCATGTTGATCACTTCCCTGGTCTCCTTGGACTGGCAATGCAGGTGGCAACGCTGCTTAGCTACACAAGCACAAGACACACAAACGAAGCACATAAATATCACAAATTACTTTATTTACATCCATCGTTAATGGAACAGATACATTCACAGAAACAAACAATGCAGAAAACGGCCTAACCATGCATGTTTCACTCCTATTTTCTATGTTCTCTTGCAGTGTGTGTTTACGGTGTCTATATCTGATGGTTCTAAAGAACAGGCTGTAAAGGGATCTAAAGTTCTACAGGTGAACCACTGTCAGAGAGATACTCCTCAGAGAAAACACAAGTAGAGGAAAGGAGAGACAGAAGCGACATTTACATGAAGAAAAGGCAGCCAAGGCAGATATTCATTTAAGATACAGCTCAGAACCCTGTTTCCTTTGGAGGAACTATGTCTAACCTGTAGAGAGACAGACAAATATACCCTGACTAGCTATGAAGCCAAGCCAGATTAATATCTACATAGATTTATCTGTTCAATGTGAATTACTTGCAACAAAAGACAAACTCAGGGCGTTGAAATTTTCCAGCACTGTCAGAGTTTTGGGGTTAGAGTGAGCATGCTCTAGCAACTCAGTTTGGGACGTTTCCACATTTTGTAGTGAGACAACCTGGAATTAAATAGGATCGTATTGAGATTTTTACCATTTGTGTAACACAACATACCAAACATTTTGAATTTGCAAAATATATTTTTTGTGACACAAGTTTAATAAAAAAAAACAGACATTTGTTGATTACACAAGTATTCACCCCTCTTCCTTTGAAACCTGTGGATACGCTCTGGTGCAACCACTTGCCCTCACATAATTAAGTAAAGTGAGTCCACATGTGTGCAAATAAAATGTCAAATGATCTCAAAATATATACACCTGTTTCTAGAAGGTCCCATAGTTTGTTTAAGAGAGCATGTAAACAAACAGCATCATAAAGAACAGCTACCAAATCAAGTCTGTAATAACCAGTGAGAGTTGATGGTGATATTGGGTGGGTGGGCTAAACGCATTATACATCCATCATACGTTCACGTTTCATTAACAGCTGCATCACATCTGAGATACCAAGTTACAACAACAACACTATATACAGTAGCTTATTATAGCAACTGCTCTACAACAACACTATAGAGTACCCACAAGAATGGCCTGATAGCAAAAAACTCTATGTATCTGTCTCTCGCACGCACGCACGCACGCACGCGTGCGCGTGCACGCACACACACACACACACACACACACACACACACACAAACACTACAATACTCTATCATAGACTACAATGTCAGAGAAGGGTCCAGCTAGGGATGCACTACAAAACATTCCAACTGCAACGGCTGCCAATAGATACTGCAACTGTTTTTATCATAACCGTTTTGCAACACATTGTGTCAAACATCATGTCCCAAATAAAACAATTTGTTAACCACAGCAGAAATTATGGTTATTGTAGAAGGGGGACAGGCAGTAAGTAGACAGGAAAGTGAAAGGAAACATGTTATGTGTGTGATGGTCTTTTATGACTTCTATAGGCTTGGGCCTACCGTATCTAAAGAGAACCTCACAATACTGTCCTTTCTGGAACGCTAACTGGTTAATCACCATATCATTGAAGTCTGGTGATTTTTGGATGAAGATCAAAAGACAGCAGATAGCCAGTGCATTCAACCTATTCTGTCCTATAGTATATGTTAACTTTACCAAACATTGATAGCTTTACGCTACGTCCAAGGCGACTTGTGCTACATTGTTGTTTATATATTATAAAAAATTTAATAAATCCACAATTTAACTTTTATGTCACAATAAAAAATATTTAGCACCTTTAAAGTGAGTGGTAGGTTGTGTAAAAAAATCTAAAAATCCCAATACAATCCTATTTCATTCCAGGTTGTCCAGTAAATACTTATGCACTGTAGTTGATCTTTTATGAACAGCTACATTACTCTGATCTAAAATGACAGTTTATTCAGTGCGCAGATGACAAACATAAGTCCACTTAGATTGGCTTGTGAGTTGTTTTTGACTTATGGATGCCAAGACAAGTAGCTAACAGAGGAAGACACAACTACTTCCCAGAAGACACAACTACTTCCCAGAAGAAACAACTACTTCACAGAAAACACAGCTACTTCCCAGAAGAAACAACTGCTTCCCAGAAGACACTATTACTTCCCAGAAGACACAGCTACTTCCCAGAAGAAGACACAAATACTTCCCAGAAGAATACAACTACTTCCCAGATGACACAGCTACTTCCCAGTAGACACAAATACTTCTTAGAAGACGCAACTACTTCCCAGAAGACAACTACTTCCCAGAAGGCAGAGCTACATCCCAGAGAAAGACACAACTACTTCCTGGAAAAAAGACATAACTACTTCCTAATGGAAGACAGCTTCTGCCATAGAAAAGGACGGCTACGCCCAGAGGAAGAGTCAGCTGCTTTTGAAAAGAAGACTTTGCTGCTTTCCAGAAGACACATTTCCTTCCAAGAGGAAGACACAGCAAATTCTTAGAAGACGACAGCTACTGTATTTCTTAGAGGAAGGAAGATACTTCCCAGAGGAAGACACTGCTACATCTCAAAGGAAGAGTACGTTATCATTACCTGATCCCCGTAACCTGGTGGACGCAGACCACCAAAGCAGCTGCAGCAATCACGCTTTGATAAAAAAGGTGTCCCTCCAGAGTATTGTTAGGAGGATGCTGACAGCTAAAAACACAGCATCCACAGTGTTTCAGCACAATAAAAGATTGGATCTAAAACAGCATATTTTCACACAGAGTCAGTTCTGCCCTCTCACACTGTCCATAACCGCTGGCGATGACAACAAAATAATAGAATTCTGACCATTGTTTCCTACACCGATGCTGAATGTGCACCGCCAAGGCAAAACACTCCAGGAGAAGATAAACTTAAAGCATCCACACACTGAAAAAGCGCTGCTCCCATTCATTTTCTATGAGAGGAAAGCAGGAAGAAAAGAATTGGAATCTGGCCCGCTGAGCTGTTTCATTACTATGGTAACCACTTGCTGTTAAAGTGGCAGGATTAAGACAAAACAGGGTTCTACCATACATCTATGGATTGGGCTTAGTTGAGTAACACATCATAGCATATGTTACAAGGAATACATGTATTATTTAGAAACATTACAGTTTACTCCGATCATTACAGTGTTTGTGTTTTAGGGTTTAATTGGTGGAACAATATTTTGGCTGGTTGAAAATCAGTGGCTGGTAAACCAAAAGGTTACTGTAAGGATCTGTCCAGGGGTTAGTGGCAAGATAGACAGTGGCTCTTATCTAAAGCAACAGGTTATGGTCTTAAATACAATGACATGATAAAAAAAACAAAACAAGTTACCCCTGGACCACCCTCAGAAAATGTGTTCCCCTGATGCTAATATGGAATCCTGTAGAAACAATTTAGCATGAGAATTGTTATGCTGTTATCACAGTGCTATGCTACCCTGGATTAAACACGAAGACGTGTCAGCATCTTTTCTTCATCTCTGCCCTTTACTTGAACCAGCAGTTAATAATAAGCAAGAAGGCAATGACACCTCCACTTAGAATGAGTGGATCTGCCAAATGCAAACACTCTACCATCTCAGACAAAAATCTCGATCAGATCTGGGAAAAATACGGCCCACAGGCTGAATAGGCCTGCTCCGTGCCCTTTGAGCCGGCCTGCCGGGCCCATACATCTGGCCCGCGAGGGACATTTCAAATTCGATTGACACTTCGAAGTTGAGTGTCGACGCGTCATATCTCCCAAACTGTACATGCCAAAATGGTTGGTACCATTGGAAAGAGGGAGATCGGCCGCAAAGAATGAGTGGTTGTTTGTCCATGTAGGTTTATCATAGCTGGAGATAACGAGTCTCAAATTTGGGTACGTCTAAAAACGTTTCTGCAATGAGGTAGGACATTTCCATGCACCAAAAGAGGTTATTTTGTTGGGGGAGAGGGTATGGCTATGTTTTTAAAAATGTATGGGGAAGTACATAGTGTTTTATTAACCTATTTTTACGGTTGTGTTCAAAATAATAGCAGTCCAACACCACTAGCCAGATCAATGACTGTTTTTGGTAGAAATTATAGTTTGAAATCAAATAATTTACTAGTAGGTGCAGTAGAGTAATAGAAAACCAACAAACCCAACAGTCATGACGTGCATGCTGCTGATTCTGTGTAATTGAATCATTAATTGAAAGGGGCGTGTTCAAAAAAATAGCAGTGTGGAGTTAAAGCAGTAAGGTCATTCATTCTGTGAAAAAACTGGTGTCAAACAGGTGGCCTTTATTTAAGGATCAAGGCAGCAAATGTTGTACATGCTGGTTAGGCATTTCTCTCTGAATATCTGAGTATAATGGGTCGTGTCAGACATTTTTCAGGAGAACAGCGTACACTGATTAAAAAGTTGATCAGAGAGGGAAAAACATACAAGAAGTGCAGAAAATGATAGGCTGCTCAGCTAAAATGATCTTGAATGCTTAATAATGGCAACCAAAACCAGAAAGACGTGGAAGAAAACGGAAAACCAGCATTCGAATGGATCGAAGAATAGCCAAAATGCAAAGGCTCAGTCAGCTTCAGGGTGATCAAAGAAGATCTAAAGTTACATGTGAGTCCTGTAACAATTAGAAGACGCCTATGTGAAGCCAAGTTATGGGCTGGAAGCCCCCGCAAAGTTCCATTGTTGAAAAAATGACATGTGCTGAAGAGGTTACAAATTGCCAAAGAACACATTGACTGGCCTAAAGAGTCATTTTGTGGACTGATGAAAGCAAGATTGTTCTCATTGGGTCTAGGAGCAGCAGACAGTTTGTCAGATGACCACCAAACACTGAATTCAAGCCAGAGTACACTGTGAAGACAGTGAAGCATGGTGGTGCAAGCATCATGACATGGGGATATTTATCATACTATGTTGTCGTGCCTATTTATCGCATACCAGGGATTACGGGTCAGTTTGAATACACCAAAATACTTCAAGCGGTCACATTGCCTTCTGCCGAAGAGGAAATGCCCTTGAAATGGGTGTTCCAACAAAACAATGACCCCAAACACAGCTGTAAGTGAGCAGCATCTTGGTTCCAGACCAACAAGATTAATGTTATGGAGACTTGTGGGGTGACACCAAAAATGTTGTTTCTGAGGCAAAACCAAGAAATGCAGGGGAACTGTGGAATGTAGTCCAAATGTTCTCAAAACCATGTTATACAACTAAATATAAGTTCAGTCATTCACAGGACGGCTAAATCTTTAAGCATTTTTAGTTTATACAAATGTAATTTTTAGTTTATACAAATGTAAATGTTTTGAGTTTGTGAAGACAAATGCAGACACTGGTATTTTTTGAACAGCCGAACCTTCACTTTCTGTAAAGTATTAACAATTTGATAGATTTTTCTTCATATTTTGATTTGGAATAGTGTTCACAATACATTTGTGTGTATGGAAATAAAAGCTATTATAAGGATTGTGAGCTTTACTCAGTTTTTGAACACACTGCTATTATTTCCAACACAACTGTATGTCCCCCTAATATTGTGACACTGGTTCTAAAGACCTGGACCTGGGGGCATGTCAATATGAATATGGCAGTGGTATTCGTCATGGTTTACATGCATTCTACAATAATTAAGAACAAATAAAACATACTTTTTTTTTGCTCTATATGACTGATATCAAGCATGAAAATTGTTGTCTCAGAATGTTGGATTTTATTTATTCAAAGAGTATTTTGAATCTATACAGCACTTTAGAGCAATTTACTGTAAGACAAAGTATGACCTCTTCAGAGGCCAAAAATATAAACATACTGACAGGCGGAGTTCAACCCTGACATTTGTTATGTCATTATAATTGAAAAAGATGTTTGATGCAAATTACTTTCCATTTACTTTTGCAACTTTAAATATGCACTTGTTGTAGTACAACAAAAATGAATGAGACATTTTTCTAGCTCTAGCCAGCTCAGATTCTCAGACACAACATCTCTGACTGCACTATCACACTTTCCAAATCTTCTTTTTAAAGAGACAGTGCACAATTTTCCAAAAATACACATTTAAATAGGATTATATAATCTGGATTATTTGAAACATTCCTTTCCTTCAAACAAATTCCTTTACCTGGCTCCATTAATATTTATATGTCTATTTTCCTGTGCACAATAGTTATAAGACACCAAATGGCTGGTCAAACTGTTTTAAAATGCTTTCATACCTTTGAAATGTATTCAAATACACTGACTATTTGTTTTAGAATTGAGATGTTTTTTTACATTGCTGAATGTTATGTCAACATCTTGTCATATACATTACGTAGCTATGTCATAATGCTGATTTTTTCCTCTCTTCTCATGTAAACAGAGATAAACAGTAACACAGTGGAATCGTGATCTGACGAGTCAACATTTAAAATAATTTTCGGACAAAACAGCCCTTGCTTTTTCCAGGCCAAAGAGGAAAAGGACCATCCAAGCTGTTATCAGCGTCAGGTCCAAAAGCCAGCATCTGTCATGGAATGGGGGTGTCTCAGTGTCCATGGCATGAGTAACTTATACATCTGTGAAGATATGACCACATTTTTTGAGCAACATACTCTGTCATATAGATGTCTTCTTTTGTAGGGATGTCCCTGCATTTTCCAACATGAGAACATTAAACCACATTTACCCCATATTACAAGTGCATAGTTGCGTAAGCACAGAGCGCTGGTGCTAGCATGGCCTGCCTGCAGTCCTGACAGGTCTCTGATTGAGAATGTGTGGCTGTAATGGGTGTCCATGTCGCAGTGTATAGATAAAACAAACTTTGTTTTATTCCTGAAAAGTACTCACAAAAGCAAAATAGCCACGAGGGGCAAACCCCCTAAATACATAGAACACACATAGGGAAACAATACCAGACAACTAAAAACCCCTAACCAAGGGTTTAAATACACTTAATGATAAATGATTGAATGCAGCTGTCAAGATAATTAAGAAACACTACAGGACACTAGAAATGTGATGATCATGTGATATACCGTGTGACATAAAGAGCGGGAACCGAAACAACAACAAAGCACACAGGGTAGAAATCAAACACATTACATAAATGGAATCGTAACAGTAGCACATTCTGAAGCGCAAAATCAGGACACAAAGCCCCCGTACAGTTGCAAAGCTGAGGACACGCATAATGGGTGAATGGGGGAAAGTTCCACTTGCTAAACCGAAGCAACTGGTGTCTTCAGTGCCCAAACGCCTAATAAGTATTATTTTTACATTTTCAATATAGTACAGGGTGAATTGAATTTTCAAAGGACTCTTTGTTTGTATGCTTAGCATTTTCCAGACTGTCCCAGATTTTTCAGAATTTGGGTTGTACTTTGCAAACACAGACACATAGATGAAGTGAAGGTGACTTAGGAGACAGATAGTGTGACAGTTGCCCCTCCTGGTGGAATGGCACATGCACACTTGGTGTCTCCCCTGTGTGTGTTTCATGTCAGGTATCAGTTTTCAAGAACCTTTTACCACATGACTGTTCACATGTTCATTGTCTTCCAATAGACTTCTACCAATCAGTTCACAGCTGCAACCACTTTTCTTGTTATCTGTCTATTTAAAGATGCAGTGCGGAATTTATGTCTCCCCCTTCTGGCAGTGAGAGTAATTACACAAACACTGTCGACATGAGTTTATGATGTATAGGTCTACTCATAGATTGCTTTCTTTTTTAGACTGTAATCCTTCATCTGAACGTTAGCCCCTCCTTTCTTCACAATAGTTGCTCCCCTCTTTCGCTCTGGTAAACCAACCATTGCTGGGTGACGTAAAATGCATCACTACTGGTGCTCCAGCGCGGGAATGTCGCACCAGACACCAAATTTCAAAACACTGTTTACTGCCAAATACAGAGCGATTGACCTGGCGGCGATAGGCTTAATCAGTATTGTGTGAACTGGTTTAGCAAGGGCTGGAATGTAACAGACATTATTTTATATGTACGAGTTCCGCACTGCAGCTTTAATTCTTGTTAGTGTGTTTGTCGGCTGTGGGACATAAGTCTATGTGTGTTAGTGTTACAGTACATTTCTCAGTCTTTCTTACTACACCACGTGGATTATTACATATAGAGAGAGCCATTCAAAAGTTACATTGAATTGTTTGCTGCATGGATATTGTAATATAAACATCAGTGTCAATAATACCATGCTGTAAATTGTAGTCTCAAAACTCAACTGAAGATTAGTGTTTTTAAATCTTTTAGCACCAAAAGGTTAATAATGATCTGTGAGCTGATATGGAACCATGGTCTCACTCATAGTAATAAGAGTCAATAGAACGGGCATCCGCGTTGAAGTCGATAATTGCATAATCGGTGGACTTGCATTGTAGAATAAACAATACATATTGTTAAACCTAGCTGGCAGTCATTGTGAGGGAATAATTTGGAACAAAGCAGGATGTGAAAGCAGGAATAGCACACCAATATATACACAACAATACGAGGCACATCATTTATGTGTTACTTTTAAAATGCCATATTGTCCGGACTTTCATCGTGGATTCTGCAAGTTGAAATCCATATGGAAGCCTTGTGTGTGTTTTTTCTCCATTTCAGCATGATGCAAACGTGTTGCACATTATATCATTCTTTAGTAATGTTATCCCTAATCCTAATCTTAACCTCAGTAACTGCATGGCTAACCTTAACCCTGAATGTTAGAATACAATTTTGAATGCTATGGAATGTGTGAAATGTTCTTCCATAAACCGGCGAAATGAAATGTGCAGGTGCAACGTAATAGAAGGACGAATATAGCCTAATAACAAAACGGGCAGCTGAAACGTGAAAACACCCTAAATATGTTGACATACAACGTTAATAATGTTTTCAAAATAGTTTCCTGAAAACGTAATTTAGGAGAACATCAGAGATATATGGTAGAGCAAAAGAATAGAACAGGAGAGGTGTCGTATCTTGCTAGAGAAGGCAAATATGGTAATTTTTCTGCTAAAGAACTGTTAAAGCTGGATTAGTTAGCATACCAACTTAACATTTATTTTGTTGTTACTTGTTAATAGTGTAACTATTATTTATTAAATTATTGTAGTTGTGTGTTAGGTGACTTAGGTTTACTTATTATGTATTTAAGCAGGCTACTTGAAAAGGTTAATAGATTGTTAAATTTGAATTACTAAAAAAAACAATAAAAGTGCCTTTCTTTAATGTCATTTTTCAGTTTTTCAAGAATCTGGATCGTTTTAAAGTACCGGTTCGGCATCGGAATGGGAAAAGTCCAAAGCTTGACACTTTCACCAAATTAGTCCTGTGTTCTAAACCTACCAGCTGTCAACTGGACCCTATTCCTACTAAACTACTTAAGGAGCTACTTCCTGCACTTGGCCTGCCTATGCTGAGCATAATCAGTTGTTCTCTGTCCTCCAGGGCTTTTCCAAACTCGCTAAAAGTTGCAGTTATAAAGCCTCTTTTAAAATAGCCAAATCTTGATCCCGATGAATTAAGCAATTATCTGCCAATATAGAACATTTTTTCCAACAAATCACTGCTTTTCTTAAGTCAAATAATATCTATGAGGTTCTCCAGTCTGGCTTCCGACCACATCACAACACTAACACTGCACTTGGGACCACTGTTATTTTCTCTATAAATGCTGCCTCTTGGTGATATCATCCGAAAGCACAGCATCAACCTTCACTGCTATTCTGATGACAAACAGTTGTACATCTCTATGAAACATGGCAAAGCCCAAAAAATGTCTACCCGTGAAGGATACTTTTCGGACAGAAGGATGTGAATGTCAGAGCATTACTTACTTCTACATCCTGCAAAAACGGTAATGCTAATTTTAGGTCCAAGTAAACAATGGGATTTGCTGTAAGATCTCACAATGAACTTGGTTGTACAGTCATTGCATAAACATCCAATCTCTCTTTTGATTAACATCTAAACATATTTTGAGAACAGCCTTTTTTCATCTCCAGAATATCGCTAAAATCTGAAAATTTCTATCAAATAACGATGCAGAGAAACTAATACATGTGTTTGTTACTTCTAGACTAGACTATTACAATGCGTTACAATGTCAATAAACTAACTTAAATTAGTGCAGAACGCAGCTGCTAGAATTCTAACTGGAACAAAACATGTTGATCAAATCTCCCCAGTGCTAGCCTCTGTATACTGGCTGCCAGTAAAGACTAGAGCAGATTTTAAGGTATTGCTATTAACCTACAAAGCATTACGTGGATTTACATGGGCATGAGACAGGAGGCCTGCATGGTAACTTCCTGTTAAGATTGCCTGTCAGATTAATATAAAATTTAAACCAAATTTTTGAAATAATTCCTGCCTCAGGGCTGGCAGCGATTATCCCTCTACAACCCCTCCAGATAGGGTTTAGAGTACAGCCATCATTCATTGGCTGGAGGACGAGTATCAATCTGCATTCAATGCTGAGGTACTGCTGATTTATGGGATCCCCCATCTAATCTCTCTGGTGTCCTGTTGAATCCTAGGGTGATCACCTATGACAACCAGAGTCCTTGGACCACAACGCAGAACTGGCTTGATGACGACCTTGTCCAAAGTCACTATCACCGCCCACAGCCCACCTGGCTGAACTTGTTCCTGTATTCCTGGTCGTGCAGCTGAACTGGATCTGTCTAACGACTGGACACAGCCCACATGAAGGTCTGAATTTTCAGATCATGCCCCACGACTACTCACAGGACCTTAATGTGCACTGATAAACAACCTTTTCTTAATGGGACATCTTAAACTTAAACTCAAACACTGAGAATGCAAATAGCAAGAGATTACTCATTGTTGCCCACAAGAGGCTCCCTACCAGCCCAGCATGTGTTTGAACACTTTACACTCAGTGTGTTAATTTGTGTTCTCTAGGTGTGTTAGCTGATTCTTTACACTCAGTGTGTTAATTTGTGTTCTCTAGGTGTGTTAGCTGATTCTTTACACTCAGTGTGTTAATTTGTGTTCTCTAGGTGTGTTAGCTGATTCTTTACACTCAGTGTGTTAATTTGTGTTCTCTAGGTGTGTTAGCTGATTCTTTACACTCAGTGTGTTCATGCGGGTTCTGTAGGTGTGTTAGCAGGTTCCTTACGATCAGTGTGTTCAAAAGGCAGCCAGTGGTGCTTCTTGTCTTCTAAATCAAAGTCGGTGTCCATCCTGCGACACTGCTCTTCCCTGTGGTCGGTGTACAGCTCCTCACAATCCTGGTTGTTACACGGCTGGAACTGGCTGCCAGAACCCACACATGTCTGACCTCCATTAGCGGGACTGGGGAGAATCGGTTAGGGACAGGAACATGTTGTACATAGGTACATTTGAATATTCAATATGTCATGTTTGGTTAGGACTAGATTTTCCCCATGACTCCATGGAACAAATGCTAAGCTGATATCGTTGTTTATTTTGACGTACCTGGGGTTGTCACACTCGCGTGTTCGGAACTGCACCCCTCCTCCACAGCTTTGACTGCAGGACCCAAATGGGCTCCACATACCCCAACCACCATCCAGCTTTATCATCTCACTGGTCAGCCAAATACAGTGACCATTGAAGCACTTCTGTTATACGACGAAGGAGGAGATGAGACTGTAAGATTTATGTATTTTTGTTTATATTTCATCAGTTTTGTAAATTTTTTAAATATTATTTCCATTGACACACAGTAGGAAGCAAAAGCCAGAGATACAGGTAGGGGGAGACAAAGAGGAAGGGTACAGACATGGGGACACTCACGAGGGGACACTCATTCTCCAGAGTCGGTTGCTTAGACCACCTCACCAACCTCTTGCATGTTTGTCAGAATTTGTGTGTGTCTGGACATTCGTGACTTAGTGTGTGTTTCTCGCTGTGTGTGCATGCTTACGTTAGCTTACCTTTCCGCCCCCACACGCGGTGCCGTCAATGGGCGGTCCTTTCTTAGTCTTGCAGAAGAAAGGGTTGTCGGGGTGGCTACACCACAGCTGTTTGCAGGGGTCGAATGTGCGGTACTGCAGTGAACAGATAGAGACACGTCCTCACACATGCACCCTTTCATTATACACACCAAGTAGTTGGGTCTTTACCGAAACACATCACCAGATATGGCAGGTGAGCTGCCACAGGTCTGCTTTACACACTCAGCAAGTCACAGAAAGTAGCTCACATCACAGAATATTACAGAAATCACCTCAGATGTACTAAACCTGAGATAACTAATCAGGGCAACTATTGACTGTACTGGACGTGTACAAGAAAATACAAGAAAAGATACAGAATCACAATAACAATGATAGGAACCCAGACGCTACTGTAACCACTGTTTCACTGTCATCACACCACGGCTGTAAATGAAGCCAGAGAGCATGCAGACAAAAACCAAAGAGGATGAGGAGTGAGACTCTGAGAGACCCTGATGCTCTGTGGGGTCAGAGGTGAGGCACTGAGGGCAGAGGGTGAGAGGTCAGAGGTCAAATGGTCAAAATCATTGGTTCCACACAGAGTTGGAAAGAGCTGTATACGATCAGTTGTGCACTCCATACCATAATGGTTTAGGAAGGTCCTTGCTTCCAACTACCCCCCCCACACCACAACAACAAAACTGACTCCCTTCCCGGAATGACCTCAGATGACCCCTCCCATTGAAAACACAACAGGGTCAAAGGTCAGTTGGTGGTATCATTGATGACATTAGCCTGGTAGGCTGGCTTGCGACACTGCAGGACCCTAAACCTGAGCATAGAGAAGCAGCTCTCGCTCCAGGCTCTTCTCTGGACGGACGACTTCTGCCTCTTTCTTTTCTATATTACTTTCTGAATGGCCAAATAAGTGAACGCATTTACAATAACAGGCATCGTGGGTGTTTCAGGGTTGAGCTCTTTTGCTATGATTGACTATGTCTGGCTATGGGATCCAGGAAAGCTATTTGAGAACAAATCCAACATGTTATTCTACTTTTCTTTTTGTTACTAAATGGAAACCATAAACAGAGTGTATGTTTAGAATTCTGCAGAACACATGCCAGTCACGACAATGTGACAATGGGCAGAACGAAAGAAAACAAATCAGTAATGTCACAACAACGACAACCATACTGTCGAGGGTAAGAGGGTAACCTCACCTGTGTTCCAGCCATCTTTTGCAGCTAAAGGAATGAATGGTTTGACAAGAGAATAAAGGGTAATCTAGCAACCATGCAAAACCCTGCAAAGTGAGGTCAGCTCAACTCTTAAGTCACACAACAGCTCAGCTCTGGGATTTGAACCAGTAACCTTTCCGTTAGCTTTTCAATTCTCTAACGCAGTAGTCTACCTGCCCCCTTATGTAACCGTTCTTTAAGGAAAGGAGTTATGTACTAAAAGAGGAATCTGTACTACTACGATAAGATAGAGGTCATTACCAATATGAATTCAGTACTATTTGAATACATTTTTTTCCAGTAAACAAAATTATAAGTAAATTGAAAGAAGAAAAATTAGCTATAATTTATACACCAAGATATGTGGAAATATATATTTTTTATAAAAATACTATTGATCACAAAACGAGAGATTGTTTAACAAGTAATGTGTCATTGCAAATGTGTTAATAGGGGCCAAAATATTGGCATACCTGGCTTTGAGAAGATAACAGCACTGAGTCTCTAATGTGCTATAAATGAGAGAACACATTGGAATGAATCTTAAAACATTGGGAAGGATCTTAGAACACACTGGGACAGATCTTAGAACACACTGGGACAGATCTTAGAACACACTGGGACGGATCTTAGAACACACTGGCACAGATCTTAGAACACACTGGGACGGATCTTAGAACACGCTGGGATGGATCTTAGAACACACTGGGACGGATCTTAGAACACACTGGGACGGATCTTAGAACACACTGGCACAGATCTTAGAACACGCTGGGACAGATCTTAGAACACACTGGGACAGATTTTATAACACATTGGGATGGATCTAAGAATAAACAAGACATTTCACCATACAAATCTCTTCAGATAATTAATATGCTTCATCTGTGCTTTTGGAGTTCTCACTGAGGCTCTTTGTTTTGAGACCAAGATGAGGATTGTAACTTTTTAATATTCTGGTAAATTAACCATTCTCTTGTGGTTTTTGATGTGTGCTTGGGGTTATTGTCTTGCGACCAAGTTTTACAGGCTAGCTAGCCTTTCAGTGCTGCCTCGGACAGCAAGCTTGCATTCAAATGCTGCATGGATATCAGTCTAAAGCAAGGGCATAGGAACAGGGGGTGGGGGGCACATGTCCCCCCCCAATGTTACAGACAGGCAATGTGACCCCCTCCAATAATAAGAACAATTTGTGAAAAATATATGGTGCGTCCTCCCAATATCAAACTCGTTCCTACCCCCTTGGTCTAAAGACCTCGAATTATGGGACGCGGACGAGCGGCACTGCGGCCGAGAACTAATTCATTTAAATTAAATAATCCCATTCATTTTATATTTTACCTTATTTAACTAGGTGGGCACGTTGTGAACAACTTCTCATTTGAAATTGCGAACTGGTCAAGATAACAGTGAAAAGGTGCAAGATGACATTCAGTTACACATGAATTACAAATATATATATATGTATAAGAAAACAGACAGGGTGCAGTTATTCAGAGTAGAAGATAGAAGTAAATGCGCAGTAGTGCAAGTGATGTGTAAATTAGGGAGGTAGATCAATTCATATGAAAGTAACATGAAAGTTCAACACACTTGAACGAAACTGTGCACATGGATATTGTACAAATGACATACAACAGATGAGTAAATGAAGATCAGTGAATAACGTGGCTGAACTCTCCTATACATCTGTGCCCTGTAAATCCATACGCACCTCTCCAAAATACTGTGGAGCCGCTACCCTCAAAGTTACATTTTACATTTTAGTCTTGAGGCAACTTACAGTGCAGGGACACTCCCCTAGAGCAACTGAAGGTTAAGTGCCCAAGGACACAATGACATTTGGCACAGTCAGGAATAATGGGGGTAGGGTAAACTGCGCATGCCAGGTCAGGACCATGGAGAGCAACCAATAAAGGGAGTAGGCTGTGGTACAACAGGCTGGGAATGGAAGTTTCCGGAGACTGCTAGCTGGTACCCGCCCCTCAACAACTGTTACTCATTGCTGCTTATCAGGAGTGTGTATAAGGGACTTCCAATGAACACAGAACTTTTTGAAGGATTTTGTCCATAAATTGACTGAATATTTAAAGCAGACTGATAAAGAATGTATGAGACTTACAACCCCAATTACAAAAAAGGTGGGACAGTATGGAAAATGCAAAAAAAAACAAACAAGAGTCATTTGCAAATTCACTTCACCCTGCGTATTGGTTGCTAAAAGCATATGATGCTCGCTGATAAAGCCAACATCGGTAGTAACTGTGAAAGTGATTGAATTGTCAGCAGAAGCTCCACATACTATGTTCATCATGTTCTGTCCATGGGCCTTTCGTGCCTGTGTTGAGGGTGTCCGTGCGCTGTCAACAAACATCAAAATCAGGGAGGTAGATTCTAGATTAATAGTGTGTGATTTTATTAAATCAGTTAATTAAATCCTAAGAGCAGACAGAGAAATAATGTATGCACTTTTTTATGTATTCGCTGCTGAACTCTTGTTATTGTGGTAAAGCCAAAGACATCACTATGAAACCAACTGTAGTCCTGAGTTCCACCCCCAAAGCTCCACCATGCCCACTGGCTTCACACTGCCTGACAGTGCCCCCTGCACCAAGACAATCTTAAAATCATTTGGGACAAGAGTTTGATTACAATGGAGCTGAGCAAAATTTATTTGAAGGTGATTGGATCAACCATTAACCAATAAAACCAACTGTACACAACACATAGTTAGCAAAAGCCAGTTAATTACAAAAGCACTACAGTATAATGTCAGTGACGTTAGCAGAAATACCACACTATTTTTTTCTCCCTCCCAATTTTTTCCCCAAATTTCTCCCACTAATCCGGCCTCTTCGGCAGCTCTGCAACTCCCCCTTGACAGACGCAGGATGGTGAAGTGCGCTCACATGGTTCATCCAACCACACGTCGCCGAGCTGGACAATTCTTTTCGCACTGCTCTTTCAACACGGAAGCCTTTAGTCAGATCATGCACGGGATGATTACACTCACCAACTATAGTTCCCCGATTGAATTTACAGGCGCCCGATCTGCACACAAGGAGTCACTGGAGAGTGACGTGGCAAGGTAGATAATTAGATTTGTCTATTCCAAATCCTGGGCATTGCTATGTCAATTTGTGCTGCCTCGGGCTGAACGTCTGGGCAAAGTCGGAGAAGCCAAAGTCGGGCTTGAATACCACAGTTGTTTGATATTCAATTTCGTAACCAGTTCAAGTGTACTCAGCATTTGTATGTGACATAAACCTCATCAATGACAAACCCCATGAGGTCATTTTAATAAAGTAAGCATATTCTTCTACACATGCTACAGTTTTGAAAAACACTAACCTCCCCAGAAACATCCATTTGTTTCTGTGCAATAAAAAAAAATGGATTTTTGTGTGCTACTCGTACTCCTCATTACCTAAAACAAAAGTATGATTCATCAAATTGCACTAATGGGACAGCGTAAAAGTTCCTCAGGCCCAATTGTAACTCATTTGGTAGTGCCAGACTAATATCAATGTAGTGTTAGCAAGCTTGCGGTTTCACGTGGCATCGCAATGCTATCGGCAAGCAGAAGTATAGGATTCATTTCTAAATAAACTTCCTCACTTCAGTTGCCCAAGAGCTTTATTATCACGTCATCTGGCCATAGCGACAGTTCCAATCCAAGGGGCAATCACGGACAAAACCCCCTCAGGTCTTTACATTTAGACTACATAATAATAGAGGTCAAATGGTGGGTTTGTTTGTGAAAAGAATTCCACACTTCAAGGAGCTAACTGGGTATTGGCATTAGTCTACAGTAGTATGGTTATGTGAAGTCTTACCGCGGTGCACAACATGTAGCCTGTGCCAAAGTCAAAGCGACACTGGTCGTTCATGGAGTAGGGCATCCCAGGAAGACTGGGCAGGGCAGGCCATTTGTGTTCATAGGGGTCGTCCCGGAGACAGTCATAAGATCTGAAAAATAGTCAGAAGAAACATGAGCTGACAGAGTTTCAGTTCATAAAATGATGATGCAAAGTTTTTTATATTAAAATATCTGATCTTTTATCTTTTACTGTTCGTAACAATTATTGCCATTATGTTTCAGTTCGTGATCCCTCCTCAAGCTGCTGGAGTTCACATCTGAGACTCAAACGGTGGTCAATAAATGCTGTATGCTGTGAACAAACCAGCCCTGCTAGTGCTCTTTGACTTTGATGTTAGAGTGTTTTTGGTCCAGGTCAACATGAATGTTGTTTGGATTGTACAGTGTGTTTGTGAGACGTACTGTAAGTATCGTCCCAGCTCCTGCTGGCTACATCGGGACCAGTGGAAACGATGGAAAGCGGCTTGAACCAACGGAGCCATAATACTCCCCATGGGTACCTCGTCTCCACAGCGATTCCCCTGGCCGTCGTGTTCCATACCCAGCCTGAGGCGAGAAAGAAGGTGCAACAGGGGATTCATTGATATGACGGATCTACATTCACGTTCGTTGCAACCTAATTCTGTTCATTGGTCTTACCTTCTCTCTAGCCCATCAGGTGTCTTCCATGTTTCCATTATCCCCTGTGGATTTTACCCTTTTCTCTTTCCCTTTTCTTGTTGCCAGTTTGTCTTGTGTCCCCCGAGTCGTTCCTCCGTTTTTTCCCCCCTGTTTTCCCAGTGTTGGATCTACATTCCCCATGTACCGAACCTGTGCCTGATATGATCTGTTTCTGTGTGCTGTCAGCCTGTGCCTTCTGTTACCTGTTTCCGTGTATCGAACTCTGCCTGTCCATTACCTGACTATGCCATCTGAGCCTCCTCTGTCTGCATTTGGGTGTCAGTCTGAGCTCTGATAATGTTGTGTGTATGTACACCCGCGGGTGTGTGTACTCACACATGTCCCGTCTCGTGTGCTACTACGAAAGCAGAAGAGAAGCCGTCCTCGTGGTTCAAAGTACAGCTCCTCACCGGATGACACATCCCTGTTACTGGAGCATAACCTGAAAGAGGCATGAGAGAAAGTTAGAGAAGAGCATGTCATTGGATGAAGCCAGGTGGAACTGAATTCCTCTTCCTAACAGGTCTGTGTCTGTAGTCTCTTAAAGTTCCTGAAATCAGCTCTGTGTCTGCAGTCTCTTAAAATTCCTCCTACAAGTCTGTAATTGTTTAAAAAAAAAAACACTTTCTCCCCTCCCAATTGATTTTTTCCAATTCCTCCTACTAACTCTGTCACGTCTGAGGCTCCGCCCCCTTGACAGATGCGGGATTGTGAAGGCCGCTCACATGGTTAATCCAAACAGAAGTCGCAGAGCCGGCCATTTCTTTTCGCACTGCCCATCCAACATGGAAGCCTTTAGTCAGATCATGAACGGGACGATTACGCTCACCGACTATACCTCCGCGATTTAATTTACAGGCGCCTGATCTGCACAAAAAGGAGTCGTGGAGAGTGATGTGGCAATGTAGATAATCCGACTTTACCAGACAGCGCTATGCCAATTTGCACTGACTCATGCTGGAGGTCCGGGCACTTGGAGAAGCCATAGTCAGGTTCGAACCACTGACTACCATGACGTAGTTTGTCCTGCAAGGCAGCGAATTAGCCTAACAAGTCTGATACAGTAGTCTCTCAAATTTCCTCCTAATAGGTATGTGTCTGTAGTCACTTAAAGTTCCTCCTAACGTGTCTGTGGTTAGCTTTTTCTGCTCTTTCTAGCAGGTCTATGGCTGTGTCTGTAGTGTATTGATATTCTCTGTAGCTTCAGGCTGTTGCAGGGCCACATTAGTCCCCTGCTCAACTCCCCAGAGGAAAAACTGTTGGCAGTGAAAAACCACCAAACCACACAACTAATAAACTTCACAACAGAACAAATTATTTGTGTGTGGGAACGCATCAGTGTTTGTGTGCATTTGTGTGTGCATCTTTGATTATCTTCATGCCTATATGCAGTACTGTGTTTGTGTGTGTGTGTGTTTGATTTCTGCCTTACCCTGCATGCCGGTAGGGCCAAACTCCTGTCGTGTGAGGAAGATGGCGTGGTCATGATATTCGGTATCTCTTGTGTCTGGTTTCTGCTGCATGGAGGCCCAGCGACATACATTCTCCAGACTCTGAGACGGGTTCCCCAGCTCAATCAGACTCATGGACTAGAGAGTTAGAGAAAGAGAGACAGAGATGGAAAGAGACAAAGAGTAAGACAAATCCTATTGTAGGTAAAGGTCAGACGTTCACATCTCAATCTTTATATTCAGTCAGACGTTCATGATTCTATAATGAGATTCAGATTGATGTTTAATTTGTATCTCTATAACAAGGACCAGTGAGACATTCATGTGTCACTTCAATCAGATTTAGTCAGACGTTCATGTGTTTCTTTAAATACATTCAGGCAGATAGTCATACATGCCTATAATCAGATTCAGTCAAAGTTCCAGGTATTTTTTATCAGATTCAGTCAATATTCTCTATGTGCATGTTATCCCCATTTTGACCAGTAGGGGGAAGTGTTGCAGTGGCCCTCAGCCACATGAATTGCGTGCAAAGCCAACTGGTATACCTTTGGTGTTATGGTACCTATGCCGCCTTACTGAAAACTTCACATATTTAAAGATGTACACAGACATAGAAGAATCTTCTGTATCTCCTATATACATACATCAGTAATCCCCTCCCCACACACAGTAGTTTAGTTCAGTGTTTCAACGCTGTATTGAAACACATCCAGTAGGATCACTTCTCAGCTCAGATGATGGAGAATGGATGTATATGGTGCATAAAGAAACGTACATCTCTGAGTGAGTGTCTGCGTTAGTATGTGCCTGTTTCTGTGCGTATATGCATGTGTGCCTGTGCGTGAGTAGGTGTGCATTCATGTGCGCGCACGTGTGTGTAGAATCATTCAACCAGTCTGCGGGCTGCCAGTGCACTGCTCTGTTGCCACGGTAATTGGGAATGATGGACAGCAGGAGACCTGGCCTGAGCTTTATGCGGATAGGGGTGCGGCCTCAGAACATATACTGTGTGGATTCAGGAAAGTTCCAGTGAGACCAGAAATTCACAGGGCAGGGGCCAAGTTACCAAGTCAATGTCAGAATGTATGGTGAAGTTTATTAATGCTAATGTGATGATTTTGGTTTTCATGAAGGTAAGGTTGGCAGTTTTAGGGTTATGTTTAAAGGTTTACATTAGGAGTTTTGGGTTTATGTTTAGGTATTGGGTTAGAAGGGTTTGTACAGTTAGGTTAATGTGGTGTTCGAGCCTGACTATGGGCTTGTCGGCTTTCCCCGGACCTCCAGAATGAGGCGGGGCAAATTGGCATAGCCCTGCCTAGGATTTGGATAGATAAGCTGAATCATCTGGCTTGCCAATTCTCCAGCAACTTCTTGTGTGCAGATTGGGCGCCTGTAAATTCAATCACGGAAGTATAGTTGGTGAGCGTAGTCATCCCGTACATCAGTGGTTCTCAAACCTCTTCTCGGGGACCCCCAGCCAGTCCATGTATTGTATTTGAACTACCTTTGAGCTGGCACACCTGGTTCAACTAATCTACTAATCAACATGTTGTTTATTAGTGAATCAGATCTGATGGTTCAGGGCTACAGCTAAACTGTGTCACATCTGGGGGTCCCCGAGGAGAGGTTTGAGAACCACTGCCGTACATGATCTGACTAAAGGCTTCCTTGTTGGATGAGTAGTGCGAAAAGCATCTAGTTGGATGAACTATGTGTGCTCTCCTTATCATCCTGCATCTGTCCAAGGAGTTGCGGAAACGCTGACAAGGCAAGATTAGAAGAAATTGGGAGGGGAGAAAATTAAAATAAAACGATTGAGTTAGTTTGGAGTGTGTGATGTTAGCATTATGTTTGGTGTTTGAGATCATTTTGGTTTAATTACGTTACGGTAATGTTTAAGGTTTGGGTTAGTTTGAGGTTTGTGATTTTATAGTTTTGTTTAATGTTTGGGTTAGTTTCTGGTGTGTGATGTTAGGGTCACTGTATGTTAAATGTTTGGGTTAGTTTGGGGTGTGTGATGTTAGGGTTATGGTATGTTTAATGTTTGGGTTATTTTGGGGGGTGTGATGTTAGGGTTACTGTATGTTTGGGTTAGTTTGTGCGGGGCATTGAGGCCTAGTGGTTCGGGCATCTGATTGGTGTCAGTAATGCCTGGCTCACACTACAGGAGTATTAGGCCGATTTATGCCCGAATTTACTCTCACGAGAGTCCGAGAAAAAAACCTTTTGAGGACCTTGATCGGTTCCGATGTTCAGCGCAAATTATCTGGTAATGTGAGGCGTTCATAGATCAAATCTTAAACCTCCCGTTCTGCTCTCACACAAATCGGGCTCGCCCCGATCATATCAAACAATGCAAGATTGTGATTAACGTCAGTACTGTCACAATAGCCGATAGGGAACAAGTCTACGAGGAGACAGAAGTGACAGATATTTCTAAACATTCCATGTAGAGCCATCCACACTTGTTTATTCTTCCGCTTTTGGTTTTTCTCACAACAAACGATCATTATTGATACACCAAGTTTTCATGTTAAAGTATCCATTTTGTTTACATCCACTTTCGATCTGCTGCGTAGATCACGTGAGGCGCTTCTTCTGGCACGATAATCTTAATGAGATTGTGTAGTGTGTGATGTGCCACGAATTTCGAATCTTGTAGTGTGAGCATGTTTAAGATTTGAGGGAAGAAAATCTGCAAATACTTTTTTTAAGTGTGTGCTACAACCAGATTTCAAAATCGGTTAGGATTTTAAAACTCCTGTAGTGTGAACCAGGCATAAGGCCCGTTTCAATCCCCCAACCACCAAGGTGAAAGCTTTGTTGATCTCTCAGTGAGCAGGACAGGTAACACTAATTACTCCCAGATCTTTGTTGCAAATAAGCATTAGTGCTCACCCTGGCTAAATAAGAGTAACATGTAATATTTTGTGATTAGATTATTGACAAATGATATGCTGTTACTATCCGTTTTCTGTAGTAGCATGTTGTAGGGTAGTCCTCACACACGCACGCACGCACGCACACACACAGACACACACAGACACACACAAACACACACAGACACACACAAACA
>JACXGM010003205.1:0-42883 GCA_016801145.1 Umbra pygmaea | reverse complement strand
TAATTGACCCTCTCATACGTTCATATTTCACATATTTCGGTTTTACAAAATAGTTCCCTCAGAACGAATTTCATGTGATTTAGGGCTGGCAATTGCATACCAAATGTATCTCCCGGACCTGCTACAATACATTAAACAGAAACCAACCATCTTCTACCTGCTCTGTCTCTCTCTCTCTACATCACACAACACACAGACGTGACAGATATCCGTTAGCATGTTTGATGTATTTCCACTCACATACCCAACAGCTGCTGAACAACGCTGACACATTGGCCTCATCTTATCTACCACTCTATCGCCTGTACTACTGTAACCGATATATACAATCTATGACTGTAACTGACTGGGAAACCAAAGTCTTTTCTCTGTTTAAATTCATGCACCCGTACCGTTTAGGTTCAATACATGTACCATTCCACCCATAATTTGAATAATTGTTCTGAAATTCTGTAAATGTTATTTTCACTTTGATGTTGAGGGTTATAATGTGTAAATACAACTGGCAAAAGTTAGATTGAATTTGTTTTAATTTCCAGGGTGTAATGTGTAATGTTGTGTGGTGTGTTTAGGAGGTCAATGCAGATTGTTGTTTGCTTCTTTTATTTAGAGCAAAGGGTAGACTGCCAGAATCTGGCCAATAAAGGCACTGGGCAACAGTAAAACCCAAAAATATAATTCAACGTCTAACAAGGCAATCTCGACATGAACGTAGCGTTGTAATAATAAATGCACACACAAACACGGCTCATGGCCAAACAATGAAGGACAAGGACAGGGTAGCAGAGGGAAACAGATCTACAACCAGCTGTTAACAACGAAGGTGGATTAAACAAAGAGAAGTGCAATGGAATACTGGGTTAACATGTCCATGTCTAGCCACAGGGTGAAGCCAAACACCCATGGCACAGTTATCCCCTAACAACCGTGACATCATGTGACAAAAAAAATATTGTGTACCCCTTATAGTATAGTAATAGTAGGTCCCCATTTTGCCACCAAAACAGCCCTGACCCATCAAGGCATGGACTCCGCTAGACCTCTGAAGGTGTGCTGTGGTATCTGGCACCAAGACATTAACTGCAGATCCTTTAGGTCCTGTATGTTGCGAGGTGGGGCCTCCATGGATATGACTTGTTATCCAGCACATCCCACAAATGCTCGATTTCATTGAGATCTGGGGAATTTGGAGGCCAAGTCAACATCTTGAACACGTTGTTGTGTTCCTCAAACCATTCCTGAACCATTTTTGCTTTGTGGCAGGGTGCATTATCTTGCTGAAATAGGCCAATGCCATCAGGGAATACTGTTTGGTCTTCACCTTAGGTAAGTGCCTCGTGTCAAAGTAACATCCACATGAAAGGTAGGACCCAAGGATTTTCAGCAGAACATTGCCCAAAACATCACACATAACATACACATGCTGTAAAAGAAAACATGATTCACCAGACCAGGCCACATTCTTCCATTGCTCCATGGTCCAGTTCAGAGGTTCATGTGCCCATTTTAGGTACTTTTGGCAGTGGACAGGGGTCAGCATGGGCACCTTGACTGGTCTGCGGCTACGCTGCCCCATATACAACAAACTGCAATGCACTGTGTATTCTGAACCAGCATTAACTTGTTCCGCAATTTGAGCTACAGTAGCTAATCTTTGGATCGCTCTCCACGCACATCAATGAGCCTTGGCCGCCCATAATCCTGTCGCCGGTTCACCACTTTTCCTTCATTGGACAACTTTTGATAGTTTCTGACCACTGCAGACCGGGTACACCACACAAGAGCTGCAGTTTTGGAGATGCTCTGACCTAGTCGTCTAGTCACAATAATTTGGCCCTTGTCAAAGTCACTCAAATCCTTATGATTGCCAATTTTTCCTGCTTTTAACACATCGGGCCCTATTTTAACAATCTGAAACGCAAGTATCAAATGCGAAACGCAAGTGACCTTGTGGTTGGATCTTGGGTGCTGTTGCTATTATACCGGCGGGATAAATTACTCTTGTGCTCGACGCAAATCTAATGTAGGTTGAAGGAGCCAAATTAGTCATAGGTGTGGTTTGGGCGTAACGTGCAATAAACCACATGCAATTAACATGCTACTCTCGGCTGCTAGGCAATACATGTTGTGCTCTGTGCGTGATCTTGTGGGATTGCGGTAGCAGCCGAGAGTAGCAGCCATCAGTGTTATTTAAATATACTTCTGGTGTACTTACAAACTTTTCAATGCCTTGTACTGTACAGAACCTATTTGTACTACTGTAGCAGTTTGGTACCATTCCGGGCATTATTAATGGCGTTATTTACGAGATACACCCTTGGTTCCATTAGCGCCAGCACTAAGCCATTCGGCTGATAGCGCTAACTCGACCAATGTTATAACAAGGGAAAAAAGCTTATGGGGGGTTGTTTGGCTCGAGGTCAAGGTGCAAAGGACCCTAGGGTTAAATGACTGTAAACCATCACTTTAAGGAATGGCGGCTCGCAGGAGCAGGAATGACTATCACTGATGTAGGTAATTGTGCACATACTTGTCTGGTAATATATCATTGTCCTTTCACAGCGGTTTGGTATTCTATATAGTCTCTTTTCTTTCCAGGTTGTGTGTCCTTCATTGTGAATCCTGCTGTGTTTTTCAGGATGTCGTCCTGAAAATATTTAAATCTATGTAAACTCAGCTCTTACTTCTCCGTCTTGTACTACGTTAGTGTACTGTTAATATTAATCCTGAGAAGGTTTCAATCTATGTACACTCAGCTTTTACTCCTCCTTATGACCACTTAGTTGTTTGTTTCTTTATACTTGTTCTTAATAAAGTATATAACGCTACTCCTGCATTGGTCTCCTACTTCAAAACACAGTTACACCTACTGACAGGTGCCATGACACCGAAATGATCAGTGATCTTCACTTCACCTGTCAATGGTCATAATGGCTGATCAGTGTGTGTATATACACTCACCTAAAGGATTATTAGGAATACTTGGTCAATTTCTCATTAATGCAGTTATCTACTCAACCAATCATATGGCAGTTGCTTCAATGCATTTAGGGGTGTGGTCCTGGTCAAGACAATCTCCTGAACTCCAAACTGAATGTCAGAAAAGGAAAGAAAGGTGATTTAAGCAATTTTGAGCATGGCATGGTTGTTGGTGCCAGACGGGCCGGTTAACTTAAATTAATTTTTTTGTTTTGAAATGTTTTGCTATCAGCATGATACCTCTCTAAAACGGTTTTTGCCTGTTCACTGTGAGTTGAATATGCCTGTAGTTAAATTACCTTTTAAATTCAGCAGAAAAGAACTGGCCACCTCCGAGATTCCAGCCCCTTTCTAGATTTCTTCTTAGGTTCCACCTACTATACAGTTTTTTCTAGCCACTGTGCTTCAATTGTCTTTGTTGCTTTATCTTTGTGGTTTAAGTCCATGTACACTCACCGGTCACTTCATTAGGTACACCTGTTCAACTGCTCAATGCAAATATCTAATCAGCCAATCATATGACAGCAAGTCAATGCATTTAGGCATGTAGACATTGTCAAGGTGATCTGCTGAAGTTAAAACCAAGCATCAGAATTGGGAAGAATGGTGGTTTGACTTTGAACATGGCGTGTTTTTTGTTGCCAGACAAGCCTGGATTGAAAAAGTGCTGATCTACTGGGATTTCCACACACAATCATCTCTAGGGTTTACAGAGAATGGTCAGAAAAAAAGAAAATATCCAGTGAGCAGCAGTTCTCCGTGTGAAAATGCCTTGTTGAGGTCAGAGGAGAATGGCCAGACTGGTTTGAGGTGATAGAAAGGCAACAGTAACAGAAATAACCACTTGTACAACCAAGATGCAGAAGAGCACAATACAGTTGTGCTCATAAGTTTGCATACCCTGGCAGAAATAGTAAAATTTCATCATGGATTTTGACAATATGACTGTTCATGCAAAACATCTGTCTGTTATGTAAGAATAGTGATCATATGAAGCCAATAATTATCACATAGATGTGTGGCTCCTTTGTAAACCATTCTGATAACAGTCACTGATCAAACGTTTACATACCCTTGAATGTTTGGCCTTGTTACAGACACAAGGTGACACACACAAGTTAAAATGGCAATTAAAGGTTAATTTCCCACACCTTTAAGGGGCGCCGATTTTAAAGTGACACACACTAAAATTAACAGCAATATTTCACCACATTTAGCTCCAAACAACATTTAAAAAAGTGGTGTTCATTTTTTTAAGTCACTTTTTACCACATTTACAGCAATATTTGTGAACTTTGTTTTATTTACTTTTCTTGTAAAAAATATATTCAATCTAAATCTAAATGTTAAATCTAAATGCTAAATGTTAAATCTAAATGTTAAATTTTAAATGTTAAATCTAAATGTTAAATGTTAAATGTAAATCTAAATGTTAAATGTTATATCTAAATGTTAAATCTTGTTAATTTTGGGAAAAGACTGACCTCTAGTGGTGAATCATAACATAATGTTTATTTTGTACTAGCTGTCTAACGTAGTTCAAAGATACCGGGTGAAATAACGGTCACATTTTTCTCTATTGACTTAAGTTGGCCAGAAAAACGTTTGCCTGTAAGTACCAGCTCATACAGTTCTTGACATTAAGTATACTAACAATACTAGTAATGGAAAGAATACTAGTAATGACATCTTTGTTAATTAATTAAAGTTCGTTTTAAATGTGTATTTTGATCATATAGGCTAAACGTTAGCATCATAATGGAATTTCAAATAGAAGTTAACCTTAAGTTAATGCATTTGTTTCTATACGTTTTTTAACAGACAATATATCAATATTGTTTTTGAACAACGTCTGTAACCGAATATAATACAATGTATTCTACATTTTCATCTAAATATACATAAATATATGTATTCTTTGTTCTTTGTAGTTTTACAGTGCTTCCTGAGTAAAGTTTGGAAAGGACATACAAGCTTAATTCTTGACTTAGGGAAACTGTTAGCTATCTGCCGAGCTAATGTAACAAACTAGACTGCACCACACACACACAGAAGCGGGGGTAGAATATTTAGATTTAAATGTTAAATCTAAATGTTAAATGTTATATCTAAATGGTAAATGTTATATCTAAATGTTAAATCTAAATCTAAAGGTTGAATCTAAATGTTAAATGTTAAATCTACAGTGCCTTGCGAAAGTATTCGGCCCCCTTGAACTTTTCGGCCTTTTGCCACATTTCAGGCTTCAAACATAAATATATGAAACTGTAAGTTTTTGTGAAGAATCAACAACAAGTGGGACACAATCATGAAGTGGAACAAAATTTATTGGATATTTCAAACTTTTTTAACAAATAAAAAACTGAAAAATTGGGCGTCCAAAATAATTCAGCCCCCTTAAGTTAATAAAAAAAGGACCATTGTGGAAGAAAACCTGATGGAGCCTGCAAAAGACCCGAGATTGGGACAGAGATTTGTCTTCCAACAAGACAATGATCCAAAACATAAAGTAAAATCTACAATGGAATGGTTCACAAATAAACATATTCAGGTGTTAGAAAGTCAAAGTCCAGACCTGAATCCAATCGAGAATCTGTGGAAAGAACTGAAAACTGCTGTTCACAAACACTCTCAATCCAACCTCACTAAGCTCGAGAGGTTTTGCAACGAGGAATGGGCAAGAAATGATTGTGATTTGTGATCAATGTTCCATGTTGAGCAGCCGAATGGCCTGCGGAAAGAAACTGTTTTTTAATCTGGTAGTCCATGCCTTGATGCTCCGGTAACGTCTACCAGATGGCAGCAGTGAGAAAAGTTCATGGCCTGGATGGCTGTGGTCTCTTAGGATATTCTATGTTTTCCTCATGCATCGCTTGTGGTAGATGCCTTGCACGGAGGGGAGACAGCAGCCTATGATGCGCTCCGCTGACTTCACCACCCTCTGAAGGGCCTTGCGATCAGCAGCGGAGCAGCTGCCGTAGCATGCTGTAATGCAACCTGAAAGGATGCTTTCAATGGTGCACCTGTAGAAGTTTGTTAAAATCCTGGCAGACATGCCAAACTTCTTGAGTCTCCTCAGGAAGTATAGGCGCTTTTGGGCAGTTTTTGTTGTCGAGATTGTCTGAAGGGACCATGTGAGGTCGTCACTGATGAACACACCGAGGAACTTGAACTCTGGAACTTTCTCGACTTCAGCTCCATCGATGTGTATGGGGGCAAGACCCTCCCTCTGCCGTTTCCTAAAGTCCACTATCATCTCCTTAGTCTTTCTGACAATGAGAGAGAGGTTGTTGCTCTGACACCAGGTAGCCAAGGCATTTACCTCCTCTCTGTAAGCTGTTTCATCGTTGTCGGAGATGAGACCTAGGATGGTTGTGTCGTCAGCAAACTTTATGATGATGTTAGAACTGTGTGTGGCCACACAATCATATGTGAACAGGGAGTACAAGAGGGGACTGAGTACGCAGCCCTGTGGGGCTCCAAAGGGATACGACATTGAAATCTTACATATCGCCCATATTAGGATACAGTGTTCTAATAAACTATGAAACAATATGAAATATGAATTGTGTTTGCTTCTGTTGGATTACGTGGGGTGTGGTTGTGAAGACATTGAAATGCTTTATTTAGGTTTTATCTGCTGAACCTGACGGTGTTAGCTAGTCAGCTACTGTGTGTAGTAGAAATAAGGTTGCATTTGTTTAATTATACCCTTGAAAGGGCTGTTGGATTACATGTATGAATACAAATTATTCCACACAAAAACTATCATAAGCCATAATGAGCTTTAAAATGTTTATTACACAGATAGTAGTGTGACTAATTTATTCCCCAAATTTCACAGCCTGAGTGTCATTTTTGTGTGAACCAAGAGACACTGGCCAACATGTAAGCTTCTGTCCACCCCTTCACCAACTTGGCAGCAGTTTGTCCATGTGTGGGGAAACGCATTGACCTACAGGCTGTTCAAGGGCTTGTCTGTTTATTTTCACTGTGCTGCAGGTGGTGGCTGCTGGTGGTGGCGCCTGCTGGTGGCGATGGCTGCTTGAGCTGGCTGGTGCTGGTGAAGGATTGTGGTGGCGACTGCTGCTGATGGTGGCACTGTTTAATAAAAAATATTTCCTTCATTCATCTAAGCGTAATGAGCTGTTATTCTTTAATATATTTGATACTTTGTGTATGGCTTAGTCTTAAAATTATTATGGTTGTGTGGTCAACTCATGCCTCATCAGAAGAAGTGGGCTGGACACTAAATGCTGAATGGACTGTTGTTACTCTGCTACTCTGCTTTCTCAATGGCTCTCTGACCACAGGTAAGTGAATTGGAATTACAAGCAAAATCAAGGAAAATCCAATAGTCCAGTTGCGCAAAAAAGAACATCTCAAATCGTCTTTTATTTCAAAAAACAGTGATGTAGTAAGGTAAAAGTTAAGGTTAAGCCAATAAAGCCAGTAGCCTAGTACTACTACCCATGCTAACACGAACATGCTTCTGTAATACTTATACATAGCTTTCAGGTGTAACCCTACCACTCAAAATGTACAACTGACATTTAATATGCAATAATGCAATAACAGTCAAAAACGTTATTGGGTATGTATTTTCATTTAAATTTACCATTCAATGTCACAATCATTGCTGTCAGTCCCATAGAAGAACATGACAGTGCAGAGGGTTTTTGGAACTATACAGGCTTACATGAACCAAGTGACCACCCCGCTAGCGAGATTCAAAGAGTGTCACAACTCTTCTCTCTCTATGGCTCTGGCCTGACCCAATTATTTTCACGCTGCTCATCCAACACGGAAGCCTTTAGTCAGCTCATGCGCTGGATGATTACACTCACCAACTACATTTCCATGATTGAACTTACAGGCCCCTTTGCACGCAAGTACTCGCTGGAAAGCAACGTATTATTCGACTTATCTATCCCAAATCTCGGGCAGTGCTATGATGATTTGCGTTGCCTCGTGCTGGAGGTCCGTTCAAAGTTGGAGAAGCCATGGTCCGGCTCAAACCACTCACAGTGGTTTTTCATCTTTAGTTATTTTTCCAGAGCGACTTACAATAAGTACAGGGACATTCCCCCTGGAGCAAATTAGGGTAAAGTGCCTTGCCCAAGGACACAACAACATTTTGCCCAGCTGGGAATCGAACCGGAAACCTTCTAACTACAGCCACCTTTGCCATCTGAACCCTGAGATTATCATGATGTAGACTGTCCTGAAATCCGATATATTTCTGTTCAAAGAAAGGCTCATTTTTTTCAGGGTTGCCAAAGAAAGGCTAATTTTTTTCAGAGTTGCTTAATCTTTCGCATACATCTGTATCTTTTTTGGGTGCTATTTCTATCATTTGTTTTGATGGCCCAGTAAAAAGCAGAGGCCAGGGAGACAGCTGTAGAGGGTGTGGATCGAACCCCGAGCTGTGGATCGAACCCCCGTTGAAAGGGGACATACATATGTACCTTTTGAAATGTAATTAGAATTTCTTAACAGAAATCTTACAAATGCCACTAGTAAATGAACATATGTGTGCAAACAAAATGCTTAAATTCTAAAATTGTAAAGGCCAAAGTTATACAAC
This sequence comes from Umbra pygmaea, assembly GCA_016801145.1. Classification (NCBI taxonomy): domain Eukaryota; kingdom Metazoa; phylum Chordata; class Actinopteri; order Esociformes; family Umbridae; genus Umbra; species Umbra pygmaea. The sequence continues at coordinate 34,317 of JACXGM010003205.1, read as the reverse complement.
ACCCAATGTCCCCACTGAAAAGTAATTGAGCCCTTACACTCAATAACTAGTTATGACATATTTAGATACAAATGCTGCACCAAAACTTCCTGAATTCGTTAATGAGTGGCTCATATTGCTGTGGAATCATTTCCACCCACTCTTCCATGCGGAAATACTTTCTGAAAGTTTTAGGGCTTTTGAGAATGAATTTCTTATTTCAGGTACTGGTAGAAGGCTTTCTGAGGCTTAGAACGCGTTTCAAATATTTACAAATTTAATTTCCCAACCCGTACCACAATTCTTAATTACAGCCATGAAAGGGCTCTCTCACACCAAACCCATCTAACATAGTGCCAGATGCGTAACAGGATGCGTAAACAGATGTCGTAGTGAAAAACGTTCATACGCATCGCATATGCCTTTAAATATTTGATTTTTAATAATGCAGTAAACCTTCTGAAACATCGGTGTAGCGGGTCAGTGAACACCGAGAGGAAACATATATTTATATAATTTCATAATTACTGGGGGGATCATTTTCAATTTTTAAAATTGGGTGATAGGCACGTGCAGATTCCCCGGCTAAGTCTATACACTGAAATATTTAATAATTGGTTGTGTTTGAGAGAATGAAAAATAGTGTAAGCAACTAACCTACAAATCACCATCATAAATAACAAAATTGTTTGTGGATTAGTCAGTTAATCACAATTTAAACACTCAAATTAAAACTATCTGTTTTCCTCATTCCAATTTTGAGATCGATGTTGTTCCATTGGGTCTTGATAACGTTTGGAAACATTTGGAACACTTGTGGTGTAGTGTGGATTAAAGTTACCAAATAGTAGCTTAACTTTTTGACATACAACCGCATACAACTTCAGCAGCTCCACCTTGCGGCGAACAACAACCGACCATATGATCCAACTGCGGTTTACAGGAACTCAGCACACTGACAAACCTGGGATACGGACTGCTCTCGCTTCAGTCTGAGCAGATGGTCTTCATGGAGTAGCGGGGATGGCTACGCGAGCGAGACTATTTTACCTACCCACAGTTCTATTCCTGTTTGCGAACTACTATTCCGCATCAACCGTCCCAGACACCCCAAAAGGCAACTCCGAGAAATGCAATTATAAGGTAAAAACTTTAAACGTAGCCAGTATCAAAGACTGCTGAGAAAAGTTGCGGACGCCAACGCTGTCTGCGTGCGCTTCAATTGAAGTTTTAACTATCTTGTGGTTTTTGCTGATATTTAGTGCAACATGTTTTTTAAACATAGTCATGGAAATGTATAGATGCTTTAGATTGATTCTCGTAATATTTTTGGACAAATGGAATAGTACAATAAGTCAGGTGGTTTCAAGAAAACCTTGTTTGTGTCTCTTCTAGCGAGCCTGTTATTATATAATGGACTATCCCGATAAGCCCTGGACGGATTCACGCACATCCACGTTACATACAAAAACAACATTTGTAGGTTGCAGAAACAGAAACAACATTTGTAGGTGGCAATGTTTCTACTCACTAGCTGCAATCGGAAATGGCCGATTGTAAAAGGTGAAAGTTTGTTGCAAGTGAGAAGTTGGCTAATGTCAGATCCGTTGTTTTTTTTTACCAAGTGTTGACCTGGGATGCTACAATTCTACTTTATTCGCGATTTTGTCATTATTGTATTTTCGCACAAAACAGAATACAAAACTATATTTATCGTATTGAGTGTCATAACATTTACAAATATTGTTAAACTCTCGATTGATTTGTGTGAGAGCTTGTTATTTGACAGACAAATGTCAGAAAAGGTGTCGTAATAACAGTCTATGATAATCCGTGGTTGTTTGTTGTCTTTTCCTTTGCAAAGGTCGTGCTAGATGTTTGTAGCGTAAATGACTGACGTGCTCTGGAGTGAGTGATTGCCTCCTAATGCATTGTGTCTTTGTCTGTCGAGCACAGGGCGGTCTTTTGATGTGATTTCCAATAGGAAGTCAGGGGACTGTTTGCTCTATTAAAATTCCTGGGCATTTCCTCTCCTTGCAACCACAGGCCACTCACTACCTACCCTCAACAGCCACTTCAAACCGCTCTGAGGATTCAAACCCTCAATCAATCCACAACAGCTAAACACACGGTTGAAACACAAAACACACACGGTACAGGTGTCAGGTCTTTATATTATTTGTAATAAACAGAACAGTAAAAGTCTCATTTTTTCCATTCAAACATAATTCTGTCACTGATTACAAAAACAAAATATTCACAGAATGTGCGTCTTCAAAGACAGGTGTAATATTATACATTTACTGCCGAAAGTCCTCACAAGTCGTTGTTGAAACAAAGAATGCAGTCCTAAAACTTCCACAGATACGAGGGTCAGGATAATTTTTGGGATGTTTTTGTTGGCGTAATGTTTCGATTCAGCTGAGTTGGGCTTCTTCCATTGGGAGGCAGCAGCAGTCTGCTGGAGGTCCTGTGGGACAGAGGTTGGATCAAGATTAAAGTGCTTATCCTCCGGAACTCCTGCTTCGTTCTCTTGCGCCTCTCTTTCCTCCCTCTCTTCACCTCGGTAGTATTCTGTCTCCGCCTCACCACGGGGCTCGCTTAAGAAACAAGAATGCTAATTTATATTTCGGAGTTTCTCACAATGAGCCAAACTTTCCGTCGGTTCCTCTCTAGAGGAGATTGGCCAGGCTGTTTTTGTATAACACACTTAACACTGTTCAGATTCCAGATTTCTGAAAGGAGAACAATGACTCAAGCATGCCCGGTTTAGTTATTGGATGGATATTACCAGCTGTATAACCTTTTTAAACTGAATGCCATTTCCCTCTGGTAAAGTTATGATTCGTTTTTGGAGTTGAAGCCACAGTAACGTCGGCCAAACAGCCAAACCTATTCATTTAAAAGTGAAGACATGTTGAAAACGTAACTCTTCCTGATGGATCAGTGTGTGTATAATGTATCCTACATTTCAAAGAGAGTCATAGACTAATGCAATACATTTTATAACAGGTCTCTTGGACAGGTTCTTAGACAAGACTTGTATTCCAAAACCCTTTTTCGCTTAATCCGGGACAGCTTTTGACCAAAGAAAGTGCACTATAAAGGGAATAGAGTTCTAGTTGGGACAAATGCCAGGTGAAAGTCTGTACTGGTTTTCCCTTAGTAGTAAGAACCACATAAAAGTCCATCCAGACACCACCTGGGACAATGAGGTAGTTGTTTGAAGAGGCTCCCTGTCTCCCTGGGCCAGTTAACAACATTCAACACCTTAAGGGTTGTCTGTACTAGGCATGGGACGAAAGGCCAATTTTCTTATTGCATTTCCTGTTTTAAATGATAAGGAAAAAAGCATGCAATTCCATATGAATTGGTAGCGTAGCTTGGTATGGATTTTGTTAAATCACAATGTTATCAAAGGGTTGTAAACTCAATTTAGGTTAACTAATCAATTGAAGATGGAATTGGTGATAGAATTAAAAGTTAAAATGAGAACGTAGGGTTGCAAAATGTATGACTGGGACTTGTTACTAGTAGTTTTGGAGAGGGTGGGGGGATGTCAATGTCCCGTGATTCCCAGTCTTGTTTGCCTGTTCACTATTAAATCAGGAAAAGAATGAGTGACGTGGTGGAAAAGACAACGTGTTATGTCAGCAGACATACACAAACAGTGGCCTGGCCAAGTCTTTTATTGTGGTGGCCTTTGGATCTCCTACCTGCCCCAGCTTGGCTGCACATGTCGGACACCTTGGCTTGGTTTTGTCTCGGTTAATCACAGAGACCTTATGTCTGTAACATCTGGCTGCAGATGAAGGGTATCGGGGAGGGAGGTGCATTTGTTTCACAGGGTTGACAGTGTGTGGAGCGAGAGGTGGAGCGACTTTGAAAGAAGTGTGTTCAGTCTGGTTCTTTTGGTGTGTGCGCGTGTTTGTGCACGTGCCTCTGTGTGTCTGTGTATCTGTGTGTGTGTTTGTTTGTAACAGGGTAGCAAGGGTTAGAGTTATTCCTCCCCACCTCCTTGAGGGAACATTGAAAACCACCCAACCAGCGCCTAACCTTGGAGGCAGTTTTGTCTTTCTGTGGGAAAGTCCCTGGTTGGCTAGCTCTGAATCAAGACAGCCATTACCCCAGAGATTTTCTCAATGAGACCTGGGCTTTTCAGATGCACGGCTGCCTGCCTTTTGACTGGCAGGCATGGAGGGATTCCTGCTGCTTGGGAAGAATGGCTGCCTGGCCCTGGTAAACTGGAGGTATGTTAAAAGTGAATTAAAAGGCCAGCGTGTCTGTTCACCTCTCTAGTGCACTATACTACTTCTGCCGGGCAGGTCAGTTGGCTGTGTGCCTGGTGTCTTGATGTTTGGTGCACTGCTCACATCAAGACCTGCATTAATGAACAGCCACAAGAGATGAAGGGTGAAAGGTCAAAGTGGTCATTAACTTGGCTTTTGTGTGGACATTTGTCTTTTTAATGTAATTTGACTTGGGACAATTTTGTATGTTTTTTGGGTTCAGATTACTGATCCTCAATGTTCCCCATCTCATCAACCTAACCCATGTTGTCATTGTATTAGCGAATTGGTTCTCTGATGAAAATGAAGGTGAAATAAATATGACTGTAAAAACCTTAACCAGTATCAAAAGCATTATGCCCAAAACGTAACCTATTCCTAACACCAACCTGTAATGCCTAAACCTAGAAGTAGCCTCAATTCTAACACTAACCCAAATGATCAGATTTACCCTAAACCTAAGCCTTAAACTGGAAATTGCCTTTTTCCTAATGGGGACCGGCCCAAAAAACGTGTAGGCAACAATTTGCTATTTCTGTCGGGACATCTGTTCCCTCAATGTATTGTTAGGCCTGGAACATATACACACAAACATTTCAATGACAGAGAGTCAGGGGTGTAGCATTACATTTTGGGACCTGTACATAGGTTGTCTTTGAGGGCCCCTCCCCTTGTTATTCCTGCATTTAAAGGCCCCTCCACATGTTAGGGACCTATATACTGAGTACCCCTTTTCCCCCAAGACCTACGCCCCTCATCTGAGTCTGACAGACTGAAAACATTACAATCAATTAGCTGGCCTTTCTTCTTTTACCTCATCAGAGATCTTCCACCCAGGGCAGTTTCCTTTTCCTGCCCAAGGCTGAGAGCCCAGCGTGAGATTACAGTGTTCTCTTCAAAAGACTCCAGAGTTGTATACAGGGTTATGGTACACTGTATCTAAACCCAGTTTGAATTGACACCAAGGCTATGAACCCATATTGTCACGATGCCATGTTAGGTGGCAAAATATCCACAATGTAGTTAATTCTAGTTAAACAAACCACTATCATTTATATTGAAGTAGGAATGGGACATCTTATTCACATTAGTATCCATTTTCCTCTTACTGAGTCATATCTTATGGAATGGTTGAAGAGAGGGCTGATTTGTTAATCCTGAATGCTGAATCCCGGTCAGAGTAACTCGAGGCCCCAGGGTTGTGCAGAGAATTCCTACAGCATGAAATACTGAATCACACGAGCAACATAAAGACATTCACTGACATGCCTGGTGTGGTTGTTTGTGCATTTTTTTTAAAATGTTTTTTTTATTTGGCAACTCCCTCTCAGTGAAACCTTGCTGGCCAGAACTAGAAGAGACAAAGTCCTTGAGTTTTAAAATGTCTGCGGTCCTTATATCACTACATCAAGCTGTTTTGGATTATCACCCTTTTAGCAAAACACCCTTGGGATCTCATCTTGCTTTTCCGCCAGACTCACATTGTATTTTCGTTTACCACAGTCTGCAAAAGTTCCAATACTGAAGTGTCTATATTTTTCCTGGACTTGATAGGTAATGTGTTCTGTTTTATCCTCTCAAAGGAAATGACCATAATGTCTTTTCATTGCTGCATAAAGACACTTTATTGCTTTCTCTGTCTGAACTTGCCAGTGCCTCAAACTAGTACACTGAATGTCATATGCAAATTTAGTAATTGCAATTAACATTTATTTGTTAAGTAAGTTACTCTGGATAAAAGTGTCTGCTAAATGATTAACTTTTAGTTTAAAATATTATAATCTAGAGAAAAATGATAAATGAATGACTTCAAGATGTTGTGCTTTCGTTCCTTTCTAATTTATAACTGTGTAGATATTTATCCTAGGAGGTTGTGTTAATTAATCTTAGTCCCTGCCTGTCTGGTAATTTGCAGGTCAGCACAACCCTTGTTTATTAGGTGGACGGGGGGACACCCAGTCTCTGCCCCTCTCCACTTGGAGTACCAGGGGGTCAGCCCTGCCTCTGCCCCTTCCTCTGATCGATGAGTAAGTTAGGGTCAGCTTCTGTCGGTCCGCTTGGGGCGGACATGGGGTTAGCGACCCAACTGTCAGCCGTTGGCACGTGCGTTGCGACTGCTAAGGTCATCTGTGCAGAAGCTCTCTAGATCAAATTAACAAGGACAGGGAGACGTGTGTGTCGAGGGATGTGGTTAAAGCTGGAAAATCTATCATTTCTGAAGAGAACCTGGACAAACGAGTCAGACCTTCATGGAAGGTTAAGTGTGTGTCTGGTAAAGACATGATGTTAAACGCATATGTTCACTCACATTTGGTATCCCAGACACCAAGGAGGCCTAGAAATCAGCCCTCTGCCGATTCACCAATTTTGCACCATCCTAAAACTTTGTCACTAAAATAATCTTTCAAATTATGGACTGGACCACATTGGCTGATGACAAATATACCTAGCCTAAAGTGCACCCTGTTACCTATAGAGTGCACTTTTGATCAAGACCTAGAGGTCTCTGGTCGAATATAGTGCACTTCATAAAGTAAATAGGGTGCCATTTGGGATTCCCAAAGGGAGCGGAACAGGAAAAGAGGAACGTCATGTCTGATTTTGCCTACATCCTAAATGGAGCTCATTATAAGCAATAGGATGTGATTTGGAACACTCCTCAGACTGTTTGACCTGCAGCTTTTGATAGATGACTGTGGAACAGAGGCCCTTCGTCAGAGTAGGACTTTCTGTGACCCCCACATACCTCCCAGCATGCCCCTGGGGATCATATGTATACCCGCCGGTCACAGACTGAGACAAAGTCACAACTAAGTCCATAAACAGAGACTTTCACAAGGGGTGTCATGAACACATTATTGTAGAAGTGGCAAGATGTGTGTAAGGGGTTGGGGTGTCTTGAGAGAGTTTGGCCCCCTTAATAAATTGAAGAAATTATCAGTTGTTCAAGTACATGGGATATTAAAACACACCATACACACTAGTTTTTTATCCTGTGTTTTGTTTTCCTGGCTTCTGAATTACCACTGAGAACCTTTTCCATGAACTACATCAGGAATTTGCTTTTGAGGTCCTGGAGAAATACACCAAGCATCATTTTAAAATGTTGATTTCAGAGATTTACTTGGACTCTGGCAATGCCTTCGGAACCAACAAAGCATAGGTTCAAATCTAGTAGTATAAGGAGAATCACCACACCTTTGTCAATTTACCACCTTCCAATCAAATCTAAAAAGTACAGTTTGCATTTAAGCTGACAAACATAAGATTCTACAAAAGCAATGTAATACAACTGTACAGCTTTTATAACCCCTGGATGAAAAACTATTTTCATATAGATACCTGCCATTCATCTCACCCCTCTGAACAAAGATTCATTGCCATCGATACACTGAGATGTACAGCTTCCTGTTGTAATTTTGGCCTTCTGTTCCTAAATCAGCCATTATTTCCTCTTGTTTTTTAAATGCTTTTAGCAGCATATTATTATTATTATTATTATTATTATTATTATTAATAATTGTAAAATACTTTCCCTAAACTACAAAATGACATTGGTGTAATCAGGTCCATGTGGCGTATTGGGCTAAGTATTGGGCTAAGTATTGGGCTAAGTATTGGGCTAAGTATTGGGCTAAGTAGTGGGCTAAGTATTGGGCTAAGTCGCTGCATTGCAGGACAGTCTACGTCATGATAGTCACGGGTTTTAGCCTGACTATGGATTCTTTGACTTTCCACGGGCCCCATGCACAAGGCAGCGCAAATTGTAAAGTAAGATTATCTTTCCTGCCATGTCGTACTCCAGCAACTTCTTGTGTCCAGATTGGCGCCTGTGGATTCAATCACATGCTAACTTAGCATTTCTGGCACAAATTCCATCTATATCCAGACCCATATTATTGTTTATCACACATCATTTCCTTGTCCTCCAAAAGTGTCTGGAGTTGTTTTAAGGGCAAAACATATGCCCTTTTGTGGTTAAAAAAGCAAATAAAGACACTGACTTGATATTTGTTTTCCAAATCCCACAAATCATAAAGATAATTAAATGTTTACAAATTACTTTCAAATGATTTGAGCATCACAATCATGTTTAGATCTTTCTGGACTCATGCCAGAGTAACCGATACAAATCACGCTTACAGGGTCGTTTGGAGGACCAGATTCTTTTCTTTTTTGACACAGTATATTTTCTATTAATTAATAGTAATGAAAAGAAACATTCACAATGCTCTTGGTATAGTGCAAATGATCTGATATTGCATGGATCAACTGTACACATACAGTTGTAAAGACATGGTTAAAAAAGGGAGCCTTATTTTCATGTACAGTAGGTTAGTATAAATGTTTTTTTTTTTCAATTGCTGGGCCTGGAGCATCTCTAATTTCACTGCACTGGTCTCTCTCATGATCTGCTGGCTGGATAAGCTTGCAGTGATTTCTTTTCCCTGGGAAAATATATAGACAGAAATAATAACATGTACTGTACAGGAATGACAAGGTACAAAGTCCAAAGTTAAACCAGGTGAAGCCTGTGTTCTCACAACTCACAAAGTACTGTATGAGACCAAGCACTGAGCAGGGTGTGCCTAACCTAAAGTACGTGTAGAGGGTACATTGCTGCACCCAAAACTAGTCAAGTCCAAATTTTGTTCAAAAAGACCATGGATCCTGTTTCTCCAGTACTCAAACACAGTACTCTTTGTTGTGTTGAAGAAACTAGTTACTAAGTACCAAAATGAGTGCATTGCACATTTGCATTCTAACATTAGCAAGGTTCATAGGACAGGGAAGGCTAAACTTTGCAATACCATGTACCGGTAACTATGACAACATCGAAAAACCTGGCAAAACTGATGTTAAGACTGTATCCTATAAAATAATATACTAACAATCTAATTGTATTCTCAATTAGACAAAACATGAATCAAATTACCGTACTGTAGAAGTGACACGATTAATTCAGATTAGCCCAGATTGATCCTAACAAAAACATGTCTGCATAGGAATTAGTTTATGCTTAGAGGTTCCGGAATTTGGGTTAAACTGATAAAGCACCCACGACCAGTGTTGGGGAACGTTACTTTAAAAAGTACCTAGTTACTTTATGTAGTTCTCCAAAATGTAACTATGTTACTGCGTTACTCTTTATTGAAAGTAACTATGTTACGTTACTTCATTACTCTTTATTGAAAGTAACTAATTAATCAACCTTAAGTTATGTTTTTAAAATGCTTTTTACATATGGTTTTTGGTGTGTCTAGGTTTAGTATCATACAATACTCATTGGACAAATGTATCAATTCTTTAACCTTCCCAAGTATTTAAACAATTTGATTCAAGTTTAAAGGTAAGTTGATTAAGAAATAACTATTATTTACAGATACAATCTGGGAGCAAATAGCGTTAAATGTCTTGGTCAAAAACAGAATGATAGAGGTTAGTGTGTGTGTATGTGTGTGGGGGGGGTTAACAAGCATTCTCATCGCTTGTTAAAGCACATTGGACGTTTTCTGTGACATTGCACGTTTTCAACGTGTGTTCATAGGAATAACCGGCAAAAATAATAACTTGGAAATTACACATCACCTCGTTGTAGACGCCCTAATAGAAAAAAACCATTTCGGTCTGAAACGTTTGAGGGCACGAAGGAGGACGAGCTTTCCTTTTTCTTCCCACTCGACAGGCATTTGCACCTGACGTACAGCTCACAGGACACATTTATTTATCCTCCCTGCTTTTGAGTTGAGTTAAAATAATGTGCATTTTTCTAGCTGTTAAAATGTAGGCTATGTATTCTTCTGTTTTGCAAACCTCCAAACTGCATAACACATTAAAATTGAAGTGCAAGATCTCCACTTGTTTTTGATTGGCGTGGAGGCGCACTGAGAAATGATTAACTTGTGTTTTATATATAATGTAAATGTAATGATTTTTTTCATTATAAATGTAACTAATAACTTCTTACTTGAGTTATGAAAGTAATGCATTAGGTTACTTTTTACCCCAGAAATTGTAATGTGTTGTCCCCCAACACTGCCCTGGCACAAAAATTACTTTGGATTATATTTAAAAACCATCGGAAAAGCCTGAATATTTCTAGTTATTGTAATGATAAAATTACATTATAAACAGATGAGATTTTTTTTTATTTCACAGTAGCCTATTATACACTGCTCAAAAAAATACAGAGAACACTAAGATAACACATCCTAGATCTGAATAAATGAACAAATCGTATGAATTACTTTCGTCTTTACATAGTTGAATGTGGTGACAACAAAATCACACAAAAATTATGGTCTCAGAAGGGGTCTGAGGATCTCATCTCGGTACCTAATGGCAGTCAGGCTACCTCTGGTGAGCACATGGAGGGCTGTGCGGTCCCCCCAAAGAAATGCCACCCCACACCATTACTGACCCACCGCCAAACCGGTCATGCTGGAGGATTTTGCAGGCAGCAGAACGTTCTCCACGGCGTCTCCAGACTGTCACGTCTGTCGCATGTGTTCAGTGTGAACCTGCTTTCATCTGTGAAGAGCACAGGGCGCCAGTGGCAAATTTGCCAATCTTTGTGTTCTCTGGCAAAAGCCAAATGTCCTGCACGATGTTGGGCTGTAAGCACAACCCCCACCTGTGGACGTCAGGCCCTCATACCACCCTCATGGAGTCTGTTTCTGACCGTTTGAGTGGACACATGCACATTTGTGGCCTGCTGGAGGTCATTTTGTAGGGCTCTGACAGTGCTCCTCCTGCTCCTACTTGCACAAAGGCGGAGGTAGCTGTCCTGCTGCTGGGTTGTTGCCCTCCTACGGCCTCCTCTACTTCTCCTGATGTACTGGTCTGTCTCCTGGTAGTGCCTCCATGCTCTGGACACTACGCTGACAGACACAGCAAACCTTCTTGCCACAGCTCGCATTGATGTGCCATCCTGGGTGAGATGCACTATCTGAGCCACATGTGTGGGTTGTAGACTCCGTCTCATGCTACCACTTGCGTGAAAGCACGGCCAGCATTCAAAACATCAGCCAGGAAGCATAGGAACTGAGAAGTGGTCTGTGGTCACCACCTGCAGAACCCCTCCTTTATTGGGGGTGTCTTGCCTATTGCCTATAATTTCCACGTGTTGTCTGTTCCATTTGCACAACAGCATGTGAAATTGATTGTCAATCAGTGTTGCTTCCTGAGTGGACACTGTGATTTCACAGAAGTGTGATTGACTTGGAGTTACATTGTGTTGTTTAAGTGTTCCCTTTATTTTTTTGAGCAGTGTATATTAATCATCCAATCTGAATGATATAGGTCCTCAAGATAATTTATTTCAACAAGTTTCTAAAAAAATATTATTTTCTAATACTGTAGGATACAAACAAAGATGAGACAGGTGTGCAAAACAAGGAAAGTTTGGTAGTAGGCTAGGTATTTGACTGACAGTTGCAGGGACGTGGGGAGAAATGTGAATCCCAAAGCATGCCAAAACACCTAGTGGTGAGTGAATGTTCCTTCAAACAACTGTTTATGCTTTGCTTAAAAGTTGAGATATATTTTAGTTTTCCCAGCCCAATACAATCGAACGGCATTAAGATTTATATCAGCATATCTATGTATGGGTCAAACCATTACTGAGGGGCAGGCAAATCAAGGGATGATAAGTCATGGACACCAGACAGTATTACTCTGTGATGAGCAGTGTGACAATAAGTGGTCATTACAAGTAATGTAGACTACAATATTATGCCTAAAATAGCTAACACAACACGTCACCTTTGTCTTTGGTGAAAAAAATTGCACCGGGACACACTGCTCTGACCACGGCCAATGGCCAAGCACCACCTAGGTTGTGCGCATGCTTGACAGGAAATATCTCTCCATACCAGCAGGCGGAGGTAATCTGTACTTTTCGATCAAAAATCAGGAAGCTCAGCAGCAATGCGGATATTTAAAATCATTGTTATGATAGTGGACAAGATAATTCCCTCACTGGTCGTCATTTTCTTTCACGCTCATCAAGAACACTGTTTGACAAAGACTTGCAAACAGTACTGGTGTTGGGAGCCCTCAAGCTTATGTTGGTCAAAGAGCAAAAGAAGAAGCAGAGGCGACAATACAAAAAAACGTACCAGAGGTTGAATCATGGATTATACTGCAGCAGACTTAAAGGGCTTTTCCAAACCTGTGTCAAACCAAGTTGAGTGACACTTCAGATTTTAAACATTTTGCTCGGCTCTTTCCCACTCAACTCCACACACTGAAGCAACTTCTCACAGGGATGAACTAGACTCACCTAAAGGATTATTAGGAACACCATAATAATACTGTGTTTGACCCCCTTTTGCCTTCAGAACTGCCTTACTTCTACGTGGCATTGATTCAACAAGGTGCTGAAAGCATTCTTTAGAAATCTTGGCTAATATTGATAGGATAGCATCTTCCAGTTGAAGAAGATTTGTGGGATGCACATCCAAGGCACGAAGCTCCCATTCCACCACATCCCAAAGATGCTCTATTGGGTTGAGATCTGGTAACTGTGGGGGCCATTTTAGTACAGTGAACTCATTGTCATGTTCAAGAAACCAATTTGAAATGATTCGAGGTTTGTGACATGGTGCATTATCCTGCTGGAAGTAGCCGTCAGAGGATGGGTACATGGTGGCCATAAAGGGATGGACATGGTCAGAAACAATGCTCATGTAGGCCGTGGCATTTAAACGATGCCCATTTGGCACTAAGGGGCCTAAAGTGTGCCAAGAAAACATCCCCATAACCATTACACCACCACCACCAGCCTGCACAGTGGTAACAAGGCATGATGAATCCATGTTCTCATTCTTTTTACGTCTACCATCTGTAAAAATCCCAGTAACTGAGCAGATTGTGAAATACTCAGACCGGCCCGTCTGGCACCAACAACCATGACACGCTCAAAATTGCTTAAATCACCTTTCTTTCCCATTCTGACATTCAGTTTGGAGTTCAGGAGATTGTCTTGACCAGGACCACACCCCTAAATGCATTGAAGCAACTGCCATGTGATTGGTTGAATAGATCCTTGCATTAATGAGAAATTGGACGGGTGTTCCTAACAATCTTTTAGGTGAGTGTATGTCGCTACTTTAATTCTGACATTGGTGCCGTGCCATTCAGTGGGGCAACATTTTGCAAATGTTTATGCCTGTGCTGTTCTTCGATATCTTATCATGCACACTTATTTACAAATAAATTGGCCCGGGTCTGAAATACAAATTTACATTTTGTTCTATCTCGCCAGGTGTTTACTCTGCCAAAGAAGTGCTATTGAGACTCGTCAAAATAATTATTTTTATTGTCAATATAAAATTACAAAGCAGTAAAAATCAAACACACACACAGCACACTAAAAATTAAATAGAATGAACCTGCACAGAATAGCAGTTATGCTAGATTACTCTCCCAGTTGTGTGTAATGTGCCTGGTTCTGTTCCTCCAGCAAATGTTTAAACAGACAGTTTTCCATGTCAGTTTTCCATGTCATTCGTGATATATGGCAGCCGACATACTCAGCAATTCCCACCTGTTCAGCTCTTTTTCTGGAAAAAATTTATGCATTTGCCTATGTCGAATTAATATTAATATATATATTTATAGGCTGTGTCAACAAACGCTATTTTTACTGGTATACGACTTACTCAGATGTTAAATTACTAAGCAAAAGTAGCAATTCCACAGAAGTGCTGCATTTAGGCTATTAGCATTGGTACAATTTCTGCAGAGGAGACAGTAAGGATAGATAACAGTATGACATGTCTCTTATTAGAAGATTCAAGTGTGCTGCTCTGGGATACTTCTACTATATAGCATGGCCACGTGAGGTTTGAGAACCACTGCTTTAAGGTATTATGTTAATATTAGCAACTATGCAGAAAACAAAATATGAACAAAATAGTTTTATGTCACCAATCATTGAATTTGAACACTTGAAAACCAACCCACCATCACTATATTATACATTGAGGCCCAAAAAAATTGCATACATTTGTATTTCCAAAAATAGAGGAGTTTGACTGAGGAGGTATATTTCAGGAATTGTCATTTAAAAATTTGTTACGTTTAGGCAAATAAGAACAAAGTTTAGAGTATTGAGATTTAGTGTTAGGTTGAGAGATTAACAGACTTTTGGCTTTCAGGTCCCCAGAAGGATGGAAAAACAAAGTACGTGTGCATGTGACCTGTGTGTTTAAATGACAGAACTCTTACTTAACTGACCACAGCTAGTTCCAAACATGCATTAAACATAAACACTTCCTCTTTCTCATCAAGCTGCCTTTGAGGCTTCTTGATCTCCTCAAAGCCGCTCTCATGTTTAAAACTTTGTCCAAAATATCAGGATGTTTCTAATTGCCTCCCTTCGCGTTAAAAGTCTCTGGCTCTGAAGTGTAATTGCAAAGATTTTGGGGAACTGATGCCTGCATCATTGATTCAATATGTGCACCTGAGGCTGGATGAGACCAGTGAGAAGGAGCAAACAGCAAACAACTAAATAACCATGCATTTTTCTTTTAGAGGGATATTAACAATAGGCTCCAAAAGAAACTGCAAGGTTACTGAAGGCAGCTGTTAGATTACTCAGTCTCCTCATTATGATTACCAGTACTGTATTGTCTCACAGTATATATTTTCTTTACACTAGGGCCCGTATTCCCAAAACATTTTAAGGCAAAAAGAAGCTCCTAACTTGCTGATTTAGGAGAAATGCCTAAAAATCATGGGTGTGTAATTCTTAATTTTAGGACTCCTATGTTTTTGGTCTAAGAGTATTTCACAAAGTGTTTAAGAGCTAAAACCAGCTCCGAAATCTGTGAAAAGTTAAGAGAGGAATAAGTCACTAAGACCATATGAGAAATAATCCAAAAGGCTGAGCATCCTTCTCATAAAGGCACTGAATGTTTCCAAGTATACATTAAATGTGTATATAGTCTGTGATAACATTATATATATAGTGAAATAAATGAATGCATAAATATATTTATGGCCTAAATAGATTGAATGATAGACAATAAATCATTGTGGTCTACTGTAGTTGAACATAATTGTCCTATATCCTATAACCTGTGGCAGGTTGTCCCTTGAATTCTGCGGACTCTGTGGTTGAGCTGAAGTCCAAAAAAACAACATTTTACAGTCATTGGTCCTAAACGGAATTGGGAAAGCAGCATATTTGCAGGCATATATAGCCTTTTTTGTTTAGTTATCCCAACTTCTAAATGTCTATTTAAAGGTACAGTATGTCGTTTTCCAAAACAATAACAAAATATGTACTTTGCATTAAAAAAGCAAACATCACTATACCTATATTATATATATTTCTTAGTTGTGTAGTTACATTATCCTAAATGTTTCCACCAACTTTCAAATCCAGAGAAATTTGTAATATAATTCAAAGACACGGGATGTTTCATTTTGTCTTTTGTCAATGGCGTCATATAACCTTTGACTGCGCTAGTTGCTCTAAGTTCCAGGGAACCGCCAAACATAACGTGAATAAAGTTATAATATTTTGAACAATATATTACTTTGTCAGTGAACATTTTTTCTGCCGGAGATTCTAGATTGGAAGGTTGTCATTGACGACGATAACAAAACCCATGATCCCACGCTACTTCCCGACGTCATCCAAGTACATCTTCTGCTATTGTTTTGATTGAGAGCCCCCTGGCGGCCAAAAACTACATATTATACTTCTAACAATATCTTTCCTCTCAAGCACAAGTTGCCCTAGAAGTAAAAGTTCGTTTTTGTTTGCCCAATGTAGCATCAAGTAGAAATCACTGTGGATATAGTACTGGTACCGAAGCTTGTTCATGGAACGTTGCATCATCCATAGCAAAGGGTCAACCACGCCCCCACTCTGAAGAGTTCACACATTTCCTTACTATAAGTACATTTCAGCAGCTCTGTGAAAAGGTTTTAAGAGGCAACTCTTAGCTAAAAACTGGTACTGCTGTTTAGGAGTCCTCTTAATGTTAAGATCAAATATTTTAGATCTGTTAGTATTTGCTGATTGTAATGTATTCTCCATGCATATGAATGTGATGTTTATAAATGACCAAGTTGAAAATTAGAATGTATTGTCTCTATATGTGAATGTGACATTTAAGATCTATATGAAATGGTCATTAATTCTTGCCTGTAACTGTTAGAACCTACAAGGTTTTGACAGGGGACTACAAAGTGGTTTCCTGTGACCACTGGGGAGAAATTTACTAGGCTTCTGGTGAAGCACAATACTCCTATAGCATACACAGACATTTACACACACACACCATTGATTTTTGAGAGCGAGCTAGAGAGAAGTGATTATTAATTAGCATTAATCTAGCTTGATAAAGGATACAAAGGCATTTGTCCCAGGAAAAAACAGATCGGGAATGTGAAATGGGAGCCACATGTTGGTGTAATGAGAACCGCATGGTGGATTAGGTATCTGAGTGCAATGCAGAGCAGGGATGGAGAACTCTGATTAGTCCAGCCCTGCCCTGCTAAAGGACAGGACCTCATTTCCTACTGCCCACGGCCTGGGCTGAGTCTGGGGTTAGGTTAAGGACCATGAAAGCCCATGGACCACAAGGACCAGGCCTAGGATAGTGATGAAATGAAGCCCTAAGGCAAGGGCGGACATCATGTCAATCTATGTTAATGCTGAAGCATCAATGCTGCTGCTGGTTTAGTTCTAAAGCTAAGCAGTGTGGATGCTGGTTAGTCACTGGCCGGGAGACCAGATCCTGCTGGAAGTGGTTTTGAGAGTTCCAGTAGGGGCAATCTTTCCTCTTAAGCACCTATATATCAAATTCTAATGCCCCAGGGCAGGGAAGGAGACATGGCTCTGCATAGGGTGCAGTCAATCAGCTGGGATGTTAAGTGTCTCCTGACTCTTGGTGGTTGGTTACAAAAGATGTTATTCAACTTATTGTATCAGAGCCTGATTCTTCCATCTGGTGTTATAACATAATAGCTACCTATTTATCACCAGCGTCCAAAGGGCTCATTATTCTCACCTCTTATTGGCCTATATCTATTTGGAAGGTCGTTGGTGTAGATGACAAGTTGTTCTTTGCTCATTACCCTGGATAATAACAGTGAAAAATATAATAAATAAGGGTAGTGGATATGTTCAGCGGTGGACTCATCATAAACAAACCTAATTTGATTTGGATTTTTTCTCCATGTCACATGTGTCTACTGTGATCTGTTGTCTACTGTCATTCTATAGCCAGCATGGTCACATCTGCCTCTGTGAAAAGTCTGGAGAATGGTCCATCGGTACCCCATAGCCCATCCTATCCCGTAGGCATAATCTTGCATGGTTATTTTGACCTTTTAATGGATATACAAACCCCACAATTCAACCATTCTTTTATTTTATCAAGCAATGCAAGTGAAAGAGTAATCAGATGGGGCTGCTGCCTGGGATTTCGGTTGCTGTTTGGCTTTTCCCAGTGATTAGTTGGACAAACGAGATCAAGTGGTCTGCATTGTCCAGCTCCTGGAGTTGTTTGTACTCCCGTAAAGCTCAGCCTTGATCTTTGTCCCACTGGGGGTTGGCTATCTCATGGCATCATCTGAAGGGGCCAATGGGAACATGACAACAGGATATCGTCATGAACTGTATGCCACTGTCTTCAGTCTCTGACCCAGTTTGGCTGTTGTCAATCCGTAGGGAAAGTGGAGGGTCGCCTGAAACGTGTGATATTTCTTTTAGTAGTTGGTTAAACCATGCTGGAATTATAATGTCAAATACACTATCTTCATCTCCACATTGAGATCCAAAACTCTCTGAAGTTGTATACAAAGATGTGACAAGCTGTGGAACTGATGCTTCCCAGAGCTACACGGAAACGTATATTCCATAATATCTCTCTGTTATTATTTTTCTTTGTTTGTATCTGATAGAGAGCCAGATGGCATCCATCTGGAAGTCTACCCGTCCATTTTTAAAAGCAGGGGGATTTGTAGCCGTAGTAGTCAGGGGCTTAGTTGAACCTTGTAAGTTCAACAAATGTTACTGATTAATTAAGAACAAGACTTTTTCTCCCTCCAGGCAGCCAAATTAGTCCCTTTCACCCTCTTCTCCTTTCCTCTGTAACTAATCAGCATTTCAGGAGTATCAACGATCCCTGCATTCTTTTCTCCAAATGCGAGATGATACTATACATGTTTCTTTTAAGAAGAAAAAAAGATGGGGGGGGGGGGTAAATCTATTCAAAATGCTACACTTAATAGAATACAGTCAGCAAGGTCTGATTTCCCTATTACTGAAACAGGACCCAGATGACAAACAAAAGGGTGTCCAGTCAGTTTGAAAAAGTGAAGGCGCCTTCCAGGGTTCTAATGCCATTCTAGTTGTCATAGCACCTAAACTGACTAACAACAACAGGCTTTATCAGAGAGTATTCATGCATGGGAGACAGACGTTCTTACATGGACAGTTAGGGCTGGGCAATATTTCAATATTATATCGATATCGGAATATTAGACTGATTATCGTCTTAGATTTTGGATATCGTAATATTGTGAAATGACGAAAGTGTTATCTTTTCCTGGTTTTAAAGGCTGGATTACAGTAAAGTGATGTAATTTTCTGAACTTACCAGACTGTTCTAGCTTTTCTATGATTTGCCTTTACCCCACTGATGATTATTTATCAAAGATATCATTTTGTAAATATTTCTTTGTAAGCACCAATCGATATTGATTTGGTCAACAATATTGTGATATTAGATATTTTCCATGTTGCCCAGCTCTATTTGGCATACTTACTCTCCACATCCAATATGATTGAGCATTATTCTTTTACTATAATTGATTTGAATATTAAATTGACAGAGATTGTTAAATGTTTCAAAACAATATCTGTGTCTTGCACACCTCTTTGACAAAGAAAGTGCAATTCTTCACTTGTTAATTTTAATAAAGAAAAATCTATTTTTTTCTTTACATATGTGGACACATTTTCCAAACTTTAATTAATTAAATCGTTAAAGCTACAAAATATATCGAGATATTCATTTCGGGCCATATCGCCCAGCCCGTGGACAGTCAATTAAAGAGAATACTAGGCAATTACTTAACTTTGAAACATCAAATAAACAATGCCTGATGTGCATAGCAATTAAGACATCATTAACTTAAAATATACATATCAGAAAATGTCATACAATTGATTATAGTTATTTATACACAGTTTGATTGAATGTTAAATACTTATGTATGGGTACTAGGACCTCTGAAGGTACTTGGCCTATCCACAAGGGTTACAGTGGTGCTTTTAAGTTTGTGAACCTTTTCAAACTTTCTATATTTCTGCATAAATATGTGGCAAAAGTATGTGGATAAGCAGATCATTTGAAGGTGTCATATGTTCTCAATAATGGGAGGACAATCAGTTGTGAATGAGCAACATGTTGTATTGATTCTGTGATTTATTGAAATCTGGTCTTCACAACACATTTTTGTGGAAGTGTTTCATGGCATGAACAAAGTAGATTTTTGGCAGGTCTCAGAAAAAGAGTAGCTGATGCTCATTGGGTGGAAAAAGGTTACAAAACCATCTCTTAAGGAGTTTAGACTCCACTGTCAGACAGATTGTGTACAAATGGAGGACATTAAAGAACACTGTTACCCTGTCAACCAACAAAGATCACTCCTAGAGCAAGGCATGTTAAAGTCTGCAAGGTCACTAAGAAACCCAGGGTAATTTCTAAGCAACTAAAGGCCCCTCTCACATTTGTTAATGTCAATGTTCATCAGGAGAACACTGAACAAAACTGGTGTGCATGGCAGGATTCCAAGGAGAAAGGCACTACTCTCCAAAAAGAACATTGCTGTCGGTCTGCAGTTTGCTGAAGATCACGTCGATAAGTCTGAAGGCCATTGGAAAAATGTTTGTGGACAGATGAAAACAAAATATAAATATTTGGTTTAAATTGATGTATTACTGCAGACCGTGCTGCATGGAACCCATGAAACATGCTGGTGGTAGCGTCATGGTTTGGGCCTGTTATGCTGCATCTGGGCCAGGACGGCTTGCCATCATTAATGGAACAATGAATTCTGAATTAAACCAGCAAAATCAAAAGGAATATGTCAGGACATTTATATAAAGAGGTACAATACAGCGCCGGCAGTGATAATAAACCTTATTTCAACAATAAAATTTAAATGCTACATTTCAAATGTTTAGAAACCATCACTTAATTCCTTAATTATTATAGTATAACTATTTTTTGGAATTACGCATGCCATATTTTTTAATTAGCATTTTTGAAAAGATTTAATGAACCCCTGCAGTACTCCAAATTACCCCTAGGGGTACACGTACCCCAATTGAGAAACACTGCATTAGAATACGTTATGCTTATGGATGCTGATGAGTCCGAGATGGCTATTCGTTAAAATTGTACCTCTTATTTTTATCACGTTACCTCTCTTAAGCTCTATACTTACCCATTGTAAACCAAATCTGCCATCTTTTGCCACATCTGGATCCCCCGGTAGATAGCTAGCTAGCTAATCCACTATTGTTGCAGTTTACTAGTTAGCTACTTTCTACCATAGCGGCTTCTGACAATCATCTTTAGCCTGCACCAGCCAGCATATAACCCGCACAATTTGAGCTAGCCAGCCTGCACCATCATTTTAGTGCTTCCTCTGGAGTATTACAGCTAACAAGCTGCTACTGACTAACCTTCATGTGTAGGGTATGTGTAGGGTATCTGAGTCAGAAAATGATATAATCGCTGTTTTAGCTAACAATGTAAGTAGTACTGTCGAATTTATTCAGGACTGTGGAACCATTGCCGAACATGTCTGTATGTCAGACATTGAACATAATGGAAGGCTTTTTTTTGTTTTTTGTGTTTTTGTATTTGATTGTGATATGGATCCCCCATGGTCTGAAATAAAGAATATTATTATTATTATTATTATTATAACTTCAGTTGGTCCTTTATGTCATTATGCCTTGTTTACTGCCGTTTCTGATAGCTATTTTCTGTTATTTACCATACCTCAGATTCTTTGTCCCTCTCCCCATTCACTCGTTGAACTCATCCGATTTAGCTGGCCTCTTCAGAGTTGTAGCCTCTTTCATTGATCAATGCCTAGGGTTACCTCCACTGTATACACAGCCTGCCATATCTGTGTCTGCCCTTAAGGCGGCTCTGAATCTATTTGACTATGCTCTGAAATCCTCTACCTTTCACTTTCCCAAATGCACTAAACAACCAGTTCTTACAGCCATTAGCCATTCACTTGTTTGTTCTACCCCTACCCTGTTCCTTAGGGGATGTAGCGTTAAACCCCTGTAGACCCAGTTGATATCCCAACTGCTCAGATACTCTCATTCAATGACTTATGTAACCATAAAAGCCTGTAAACATCAAAAGGCTACTTTCTAAAATTAATTTATTCACTGCTTTAGCACACACAGCCAACTCTGATATGGTAGCTCTGTCTGAGACCTAGCTTAGGAAATCTACAAATAATTCTGAAATATCCATCTCCAACTATAACATCTTCCATCAAGACAGAACTGCTATAGGAAGCAGAGTAGCAGTCTTCAGTTAAAATAGTGTACAGAGCTCCATTATCCTATCCAAGTCCGTGCCTAAACAGTTTGAGCTTCTACTCCTAAAAGTCTATTTTTCCAGAAAAAATGTTGCTGCCAGTTACAGACCCCAACTGTGCCTTGCTGTGCCATGTTATTGCCCCCACTTAACCTGACAGTTCTTACTATTAGGTGACCTAAACTGGGACATACTTAACATTCCAGCCAATTTACAATCTAAATTTGATGCCCTTAACTTCACACAAACTATCAATGAACCCACCAAGTACAACCTATAATTCATTAACAAGTGCACCCTTTTTTATTTTTCATTTAACCTTTATTTAACCAGGTAAGTTGACTAAGAACAATTTCTTATTTACAGCAATGACCTGGGAGCAATTAGGGTAAAGTGTCTTGCCCAAGGACACAACAACATTTGGCTCAGTCGGGAATCAAACTGGCAACCTTCTGACTACAAGTCTGACTCCCTACTCACTGAGCCATCTGCGCCCCAAATTATTTGAACTAATATGCCCTCAAAATACACCCCTGCTGTCTTCAGGTGGGACCTCAGCAACCACTGTCTGATTGTGTGTGTCTTTAATGGTCGAAAATGGTCCTTCCCCTTTTCAAAGGGAAGGACACTCTTGACCCTAACTGTTACAGACACATCCATACTGCCCTGCCTTTCTAAAGTCTTCAAAAGCCAGGTTAACAAACAAATTACCAACCACTTCGAATCTCTGCTACTCTCAAATTATTAAATTATATTACTGCCACTGATAAGTAATTATTGTGCACTCATCTTTATTAATCTGGCCAAAGCTTTCGACTCTGTCAATCATCACATAATTATAGGCAGATTCAATAGCCTTGGTTTCTTGAAGGACTGCCTCAATTCGTTCACCAACTACTTGTGTGATAGGGTTCAATGTGTTAAATCGCGCACGCGCAAGTGAACAATATGGAATTCAGCTGCCCCGCTAAGCCCCACCCCTCTTAGTTAATTTTGCTATGCCCGACAACTTCATCTGGGCTCTGGTTTGGTATCAACATCGCTTATGCTGTTACAGCTCTTCCTGCTGACATTTTATCAAACTTTTAAAAGCAGCAAATAAAGTATCCGATACTAGAAGTAGGCAAATGGGGCTGCGATATGCGTTCGAAGGCTATATTCAAGACTAACGAAACACAATAACAACAAGGCATCCAAATAGAGGCAAAAGCATACTGTACCGGTCACAGTAAAAAAATTAACCGAACGCGTATCCTACTAAGAGGCTGGGACTAACAATATCAAGGAGCACCACTGTTCATGCAAAGCTGGGTAGGTCTCTATTCACTTCTATAATCGTTATTACAAAGCAAACGGACTACGTGAGTCTAACGTTTTATTTATTAGCAGTGTGTGCTAGCGTATCAACAACCGATATGCTAGGTAACGTTAACGGTAGCTGACACTTGTCAGGATCTGACTTTGGTTTGGGAAGTGAAAAAAACGGACACCCCCCTCCAACCTCTCTGGGAAACTCGTATCTGTGTTACAAATGCCCCAGGCACAACGTTTAGGCATATTTAAAACTACGACGGTATTAGCCTGCCGAGACCAAAAATATGAGACGCCAAGTCAATGGAGCGCTGTGAAAAATTGTCGGACCTCTGTGGGAGCTCGTTCTTGGCTGCACTGTGATTGGTCAATCTACATTCTAGGGTGTGGCTTAGCCAAAGGTGAAATTCTGCCGATGTTCACAGTTTATTTCTGTACACAGAGTGCAATGACGCTAATATACTACCAGATGTTGCTGGCAGATCACATTTCAAACATCACGTATTTTGGGAATACGCAGCTAAGGCGTAGAGCCGGTCTAGTTAAGGCGGCCGCCTTAACTAAATAGTTCTGTGGGAAACCCTGGTGAGTTTGCATCAGCAATTTCATTTTGATCGATCAAATAACTGAAGGACACAGTAATATTTCAGTAGTGAATTGAGGTTTAGTGAATGAACAGAAAATGTGCAATATGTGTTAAAATGAAATTGGATGGGTGCATAAATTTAGGCACCCCAACAGAAATATTACATCAATATTCAATTGAGCCTCCTTTAGCAGAAATAACAGCTTTTAGATGCTTCCTATAGCCTGTAATGAGGGTCTGGATTCTGAATGAAGGTATTTTGGACCATTCCTCCTTGTAAAACATCTCCAGTTCAGTTAGGTTTGATTGTTGTCAAGCATGGACAACACGCTTCAAATCACTCCACAGATTTTCAATGATAATCAGGTCTGTGGACTGGGATGGCCATTCCAGAACATTGTACTTGTTCCTCTGCATAAATGCCGTAGATTTTGAGCAGTGTTTTTGGTCGATGTCATGTAAAAATATCCAGCCTCGGCATAACTTCAACTTTGTGACTAAATTCTCTACATTATTCTCAAGTATCTGCTGATATTGATTTAAATCCATGCGACCCTCAACTTAACAAGATTCCAGGTACCGGCACTTGCCACACAGCCCCACAGCATGATGAAACCTCCACCAAATTTCACAGTGGGTAGCATGTGTTTGTCTTGGAACGCAGTTTTCCTTTGCCACCATGCATAACGCCCCTTGTTATGACCAAAAAACACCATCTTTGTTTCATCAGTCCACGTCAAAAGGAAGCTGGCTTGTCGAAATGTGCATTTGCATACCTCAAGCGACTCTGTTTGTGGTGTGTGTGCAGAAAAGGCTTCTTCCGCATCACTCTCCTGTACAGCTTTTGCAAACTGCGCTGAATTGTTGAACGATGCACAGTGACACCATCTACAGCAAGATGATATTGCCGGTCTTTGGAGGTGGTCTGTGGGCTGTTTGACCATTCTCATTATCCTTCGACTTTGCTTCTCCGATATTTTACTTGGCCTGCCACTTCTGGCTTTAACAAGAACTGTGCCTGTGGTCTTCCTTTGGACACTGACAGCTTAAATCTTTGCAATAGCTTTTTGAAGCCTTTCCCTAAACCATCATGTTTAAAAATCTTTGTTTTCAGGTCATTTGAGAGTTTTTTTGACCCCCATGTTGGCACTCTTTGGAGGAGAGTCAAAGAGAACAACAATTTGCAATTGACCACCTTAAATACCTTTTCTCATGATTGGATGCACCTGTCTATGAAGTTCAAGGCTTAATGAGCTCGTCAAACCAATTGTGTGTTCCAATTAATAAATGCTAGTTGCATGCAAATCAACTAAATGACAAGGGTGGCCAAATTTATGCACCTTTCACTACCAAAATATGACGGTGTGCTTCAGGTATTTGATCGATCAAAATGAAATTGCTGATCCAAACACCCAATTATTTATAAATTAAAATCATGGAAATGATGCCTAAATGTTTCTAAACATTTGCATACAACTGTATCTCACAAAAGTGAGTACACCCCTCACATTTTGTGTATATATATATATATATATATATATATAATATAATATAATATATATATATACTGTCCCCTCAAAATATCTCCAACACGCAGCAATTAAGGTCTAAACCACTGGCAATAAAAGTGAGTACACCCCTAAGTGAAAATGTCAAATTGGGGCCAATTAGCCATTTCACCTCTGCGGTGTCATGTGACTCATTAGTGTTGCAAGGTCTCAGGTGTGAATGGGGAGCAGGTATGTTAAATTTGAAGTTATCGCTCTCACACTCCCTCATACTGGTCACTGGAAGTTCAACATGGCACCTCATGGCAAAGAACTCTGAGGATCTGGAATTTTTTTTTTTGCACTACAAAAAGATGGCCTAGGCTATAAGAAGATAGCCAAGACCCAGCACTTCACTTTTTCCACATTTTGTAACGTTACACCCTTATTTTAAAATGGATTAAATTAATTATTTCCCTCAAAATTCTACAAACAATACCCCATAATGACAATGTGAAAGTGTGTGTGTGTGTTTTGATTTAACAGATCGTATTAGGAGCAGAAGTCTTCACAAGGATGGTAATACTTGACAAAAATGCCAATATTAGGACCTTTTGCCAGTCTGTGTAAGGACAAAGTAAATTTCTGACTTAGGTGTTAGGTTTAGGGCCAAGGCTACAATTATGTTTAGGGTGTCAATTTAGGGTACTTTCAGGTTCAGGTATTTTCTATTATTTACCCCTGGATCCTTGTCTTGGCCAGGTTGCTGTTGCAAATGAGAAATTGTTCTCAATGTGCCCAACTGGTTAAATGAAGTTCACATAAAATTTAAATATAATGAGAATATGGGCTTACTGTTAAAATGCAAATGTAGTTGTAGTTGGGTAATCAGACAACAAAATTGAATTGGTGGTACAAAAACTGATAAAGCTTTGGAACCACCGTATTAGATGTTATACCATGTGTATAATAGCAATGTGGCACCTCAGAGGTTTCTGGTATATTGCCAAGAATGCAAGACAAGGGCTGTATCCGGGCAGGGGGTTATGGGGTCATGCTTTAGGGAAGGTGGCAGAGTGGAGGTCGGGGATCAAACAAATAGTTGCCTTTTATTACGGATTTCTCAGCTGGTTTGCCTGGATCCTTCTCCATGTGTTGAGCTGCTAATTGGCTATTTAAAGAGAACCATCTCCACTCATAACGCCGCTGGATCAGCTCTGTTCGGCTGTGTACCATTAAATTCATTACATGTTTTGTAAGGTTATATGATGCCAGAAGAAAACAAGACCTCTTTAATCCATCTAGATCCTTTGAACACTTTAAGCAACTGTGATCAACCAACAAACAATGTATCTCTCTGCCGTAAATAACTATATCATCTTGACAGACTAACAATCAGTCCTACTTTTCCATTTGTTTTTCATCAGAAAGTTCTGCCGTTTTTCCGATATTGCGGGTGAAGTTTTCCATATCTGAACTAGCAACTGGAAAGGTCGCCCTGTGTCCCAGGTGGCAGGGCTTGGAAGTGAAATGCATGTGTGATCGTGCGCGTGTTAAGCTAGCAGGTCCGGCTGTCTCTCTGATGATATAATTGTTATTTTTGACGGAGAAGCAGGAAGGAACACCTGGTCTAGATAGGTCTGGTTCAGACTGCATGGGTGAACGCCCATAAATTACAGCCCTCTCCTGTGTTTGCCTTCACCTGCTGTCTCCTGGTACCAGTGTTGTGTTAAGACACGTTGCGTGCTGAGGATCTGCATGCTGCTCATCCCTCTAGCTGGTCGGGACAAAGGCTACCGCTTTTCAATGTTGAACTGGTCTGCGTTGGCAAAGTGCTTTAGTGGTTATAGCATTAACTGGTTTAGGGAAGGTTCCTGATTCTAATCTTTTACTGGACATAGCTTAACTATGCAAAGCCCTTTAAATGCACCATGTGAATCCAGTAAAGTGGTTTTATTTCAATATAAAGGGAGGACCTACATCTCCAGTTCGTCGATGACATGGAATAAAAGAGGTTTCTCTACATTTCCTATTCCAGCTTTAGTGAGGTGTGCTATGTTATTAGTCCTGTCCGACGTCTCCTGTGTTCTCCACGGCCCTATAATATTTAGGGCGCAGTTTGACCGTGGCCTGACCCTCCGCTTCGCCCCACATAGCAGCCCAGGGACACGGCCACCCGTCGCTCCTCCACATGGTATGCAGCTCATTAACCCCCCCCACACACACACACACGCTCTGCTGTTCATTTGAAGTTTTGAGGTGGTGCGGGGAAAGCAGACCGGCAGGGGGCCTGGTGGTTGGGTCACTGGCAAGGCAATTGTGCCTTTGAGCAAGGCACTTAACCTAAATTGCTTGTGTAGATTGGGCTACAATGTAAAAAATGAGGAATGACATTAGAAGGTAGAAGGCTGGTAGTGCCCCTCCTTGTCATGAACACACATTTGAACTGTTCGCCTCCCCGGGCAGCCAGGGGATAAAATAAATGTTTTTTAGCAGCAGAACAAAGCCCACAGCCTGTATATGGAGGCTGTAAAGGGCCATTGTGTGGTGAGGTAGGAAAGGTGTGTGGCTGGCTTATTAGGAGGTGTTGTGTCTAACCCCCCCCCCCCCCACACACACACACACACACCACACACACACAAACACTGCTCTGCCTGCTCCAGAAGTGTGATTTTGTATTCAGGGGGCCTTTGAGCCTGCTGATTGGATACAGGTGTGGTGAAGAGCGAGGCCCTATTACAGGCAGCTGTTGTTTCATGTGTTTGACTTAAGGGGGGTGGTCTATGTTTGTTGTGTGTGTGTGTGATTTGTATAATCTATGTTTTGTGTGTGTTTGGTGTGTGTGTGTGATTTGTATAATCTATGTTTTGTGTGTGTGATATGTGTTTGGTGTGTTTGTTTATTATCTTGGTTTGGTGTGTGTTTGTCTAGTATGGGTGATTGGTGTGTGTGTTTTCTATTTGTGTTTGGTGTGTGTGTGTGTGACCTGAAGCCTCCTGCTGAGAGCATGGTGTTAAACCCAGCTTCCTCATTAGTGCAGCCTGAGGCCCTGCTTCAACACTTCAGTCCCCTGCTAAATGAGAGTTTTGGGCGCCGCCACCTTCCTCTCTGAGGCAGTAAACATTTAGTTGGTAGCCAGTTTAGTAGCTTCCTCCGACAAATGTGCCTTTTAAGACTTAAAAAACCTGTGAGCAACATTTGTTTGACTCACCAAAAATGTCAGATCTTTGCCCCCTGGCAGACTAAAACACTAAGGTGTGTCATCTCTAAAACGTTGAATAGGTGGGAAAAATGTGTAACGTGAGAACTTGTTTTAGAGCATTGAAGAGCAGGAACTTTAACCTTTGGAGAGATCCATTGAAGGAGAGGAGATGGTTTGGCTGAGTGCACATGGGAGTGATGATGATGATGGTCCCGTTCGGCCATGGTGGTCTAATCTGTAGCCGCTCACCTCTTTCTGCTCCACTTCAAACACCCATCTGGAGGTGCAGTCTAGGGGTGAATGTGTGTGTGTGTGTGTGTGTGTGTGTGTGTGTGTGTGTGTGTGTGTGTGTGTGTGTGAGTGTGTGTGTGTGTGTGTGTGTTGTGGGGACAAGGGTTTCAACTGTTCCAGAGCCTCATCAATACATCTCCTAAAAGTGGGGCAGAGACAGATTTGGTGACTTCATTGTAAGTGGCTAAATTCAAGCTAAGAATGTGGTCATCCAGTTAGGGCTTTTGTTCAGTTGATACATGAATAAATAAATTGATAGAATCTCTGTCCTTTTGCATTACCAAACGGAACTTGACTGAATAGTAACAGTTGTAGTTTCCCAGGCTTAGTCCCAATCTATTTCCCTAGCTGGGGACAATTGCATCCTGTCTCAGAGATTAGGGGTTCCTTTTCTAAAAGAGCATGATGAAAAGATTAGATCAATGATATGGGAAGCTACAGTGTCTGCCAGCTATCTAGTCAGACATTACAAACAGTATTCCGCTGGGAGGTTTATAGCAGGGTTGGACGTTGTGTTGACGTGTTCATGTTTTGCTATTTTCTCATTTATATTTTCATCTGAATGTTGAGATTTTTCATCGGCTGTTGACGTAACAGAGATCCATGAGTATTTTTTAATCAGGCATCAGTATGAATCTATGTGCTGACAATACATTTAGGCAAAAAATATATGAAGGTAAAATACTTTCATTGACTAGAATGTTTTTTTATTCTATTAATGTTAACTATTTAACACAGTTGTGAAAAATAACTAACTATTTGAAGAAGTTCCATAAAAATGGAACACAGTCCTTAATGTCCGCGGTGCACCATTTGGTTGCGTCATGCTGATATTCATCACCGTCTACCGGCTGTCCTTGTGGTCTAACAATCTCTCCTTTTCTCAACAGGGGCTCCAGGTCCAGTCAAGTTCTGACGAGAATGGTCGGAAGCTCGGGGTCACATTCCGAACAGACAGTGAGTCATCTTCTCTCGCATTACGCAACAAAAGCTGATGTTTCTGCAACACCTAATTCAAACTATTCCATATCTAAAAGAATTGCCTTCTACAAAATATGCCTTCTATATCTCTATTCCATACTGTCGTTGCCATTCAAGCACATCTCCCAACTGCCCTCGGACAAGTAGAAGTTTAATTTATGCATAAGTCAACGTTCTCCGTCTCTTGTAGCAAATCCAGACCCCCCCGCAATCGGCTCCCATTGTCCGTGACTGTGAAGAGGGAACGACTTGGCTGAAAAGCTACCCTCTGGTTTAGCATCACAATCGACCTCAGCTCAGGGCCAGGAGGGCGTGCGTGTGCGTGTGCGCGTGCGTGTGCGTGTGTGTGTGTGTGTGTGTGTGTGTGTGTGTGATACAGACCACTGCTCCTGTGGCTCTACCTCTACCTGAGAAAAGAGGGATCATAGTGAAAAGAGAGGAGATGGGGGAGGGAAGGACAGCTCCTTGCATGGCAGCACATCCTCTCCCTCCAGGCTCAAAGACAATCCTGACCCCCCCCCCACCTTCTCCTGTCTCTCAGTTCCGTCTGTCAATCTTTACGCCTCGATACCACCTACTGCGTAAATCGACCAAATGTTTATTGTTTATGCATGCAGCATCTGGATATCTGTGCAACCAAAACTTCTTTCCATTTTTTTTTTGCAAACAATTTCATGCATAAATTGTCACACACAGAACGCTCTGCAACCATCTCTGCAACACAACGCTGCAAACAAACTTTAGGAGTACCAAACCATCACATTCGCACTGTAGTTGTGATCGAAGCATTAACCGAGCTGTCCGACCTATTTTCCTCTGTAATTTGAGATTTTTGTTGTACCCTGTCATTTAAAGTTGTTTTATTTTTCAGTTTTGTTTTTTATTTTTTATTGACAGTAAGAGAGGAAACAGAATGCATGGAGTCAGGTAGGGGGAGACCGAGAGGAAGGACAGAGTCAGTGGCTGAGCCGGGGCTTGAAACCCCAACTCTGGCACCATTTTTGTTTTCAAGTCACGCTGCTAAAGAAATTCTGATTATGTAAAATGTCTTGCTGTAGAAGATTAAAAGGGGATTTAATTGTAGTTCTCTAAACATTAAGAATCATTTTCAAAATGGAAAGATAATTTTCTCTGTGACCATCTTCTCGTCCCTTCTTTTAACTGTGATGTAATTCTTGGCTATTCCTCTTCTGTGATTTAACTCATC
Source organism: Umbra pygmaea (assembly GCA_016801145.1). NCBI lineage: Eukaryota > Metazoa > Chordata > Actinopteri > Esociformes > Umbridae > Umbra > Umbra pygmaea. The sequence goes on along the minus strand of JACXGM010003205.1, from coordinate 3,384 downwards.
TCTATTTTTCTTCTGTGATTCATGTCTTCATATCTTTTCTAACTGCAATCTAATGCTTCTCTGTTTTGCGGCAGACTGCTCAGTGAACGGGAGCCCTTTGGGTAAGCACGCCATCCATGAGGTGAGCAATGTGACGTTCAGCCACCTCTCCTGTGACAGCCGAGCTGCTGTGATGGTCCACTGGATGCCCAGCCCGCTAGGTAAAAAACATTACACAACACAATGGTTTTATGAGATGGAGTAGTGACACAGAATCCATATCATTGGGCATATCTTAGCCAGTCACTGTGAGGTTCAAAGTCAAAAGCACCAGATGGCTCAGTGGTTAAGGAGTTGTAGTCGACTTGTTACCGACTTGTAGTCGGACGGTTGCCGGTTCAATTCCTGACTTGACAAATGTTGTGACCTTGGACAAGGAACTTAACCCTAAGTTGCTCCAGAGGGATGTCCCTGTACTTTACTGAAATTTGCTTTGGGTAAGAGCGTCTGCTGAATGACTCAAATGTAATTTAATGAAAAAATCTATTCCTACTGAGCAGAAATCCGTGTCCAGAAGTGAAGCTTCTGGCTTACCTTTTAAAAGGCTTCTCACTGGGATGGTTTTGGGTAGATCACCTTACATCCGGGAGACGCTAACCTTTTTGAAAAACCCTGGTATGCATGCAGGAACACACACACACACCTGCTTTTTATGCTGGTGGCTGGTGTTTGGGTTGCGTTGATCTTTTGGTTCTCAGGCCAAAGGCAGTAGTCTGTCAAAGGATGAGGTTTGGCATCAGAGGCTAAAAAAGGCTCATCTTCAAAGCCCTGTGCTGGGTTGTGTTGGGTCGGTCCTGATCAAAGACACTGGGTAGGTTACACCACCCTGGTAGGGTGATTACTGTGCTGCCCTGACAGTCACACAGACCTGCCCCTGAGAGGACATAAAAGCAGTGTGGGAGGAGTTAGAGATCCATACAACACGGATTTCTGTGCTTTTGTCTTGAGTACATCTCTTTGCACGCAATCTGTGTGGGTTTCACAGAGAGAGAACTTCCCTGTGCCGAAGGCATTATTGAACTTCGGTAACGCGAAGCCTCGGCTGAACTTTGGGACAATACCGCCTCTTGTTCCCCAGGGGTTAATCCTGACGACACTCTGCTCAGGTGGAGAGTAGAAGTGGGGAAAACGATTCTGGGAAAATGGCAAAAAAAAAGTGGGAAGGAGAGCGCCAGACAGATGGAGGAAAGACAGAAGCATATGTGGATATGAAGAGACAGAAATTGAGACAAGATTTTTTCTAGTTGGAGAACTGAAGCTACCTGCACTGGGACAAAAACATGCCCAGAGACACACAACCCAACCTGTCGAACAGCTTTTCTTCCTCCCTGTTTCTCCCCTCCCTCCTCTGGGTCTCTTCTGTCTGTTGACAGTTAGGCTGATGGTATCTCTGGTGGAGCAGGAGGAGGTGGAGGAAGACCAGAGGAGGTGTGGAGTTACAGCCACCACAAAGAGGGGCTCTTTCAGCTCTTTAACGTGCACGCACACACACGGAGATGGTAACACAAGCCACGGGGAATGTGTGTATTCTGCCTCTGCTGCTGCCTCTGGACTGATAAGGCAGAAATGTAATTAATGGGGAGGCACGCTGGCACACTTTGAAGGGCACAGGAATGCTTCCTTGGCACGCACACACCCTCCTGCTTGTACTCCGCATACCTGGGTTCACGAACAATTTGATAATTATGTCTTTTAAAACCCTTAAGCTGGACTTGCTTGAGCTTGACTGTTTTTTGGAATCAACGGAGGAGTAAGAAATGTGCAAGTCGTTCACAGCGGGTGCTCCGGACAGGTTAAAAAGGATTTGAATCTTTTTAAATAGTGTTTGAATCCAGGTCTGAATCCAGGTCTGAATCCAGGTCTGAATCCAGGTCTGAATCCAGGTCTGGTCCTCTGCCAGGGCAGTACTCTCGCTTGCCGGCTCAGATTATGGTCTTTCACAAAAAAAGAAGAGAAAATATGTTTCTCAAAACATGTTGATGCCATGCGTTTACCTCAGTCTTGTGATGCTGGAAGGGGGGGGTGGCTAAATTTGAATAAGTAGGAATTCACTAACTTAACAAACAATATTCCATTTAACTAGAAATATATCATGAATACAGTTTCTGATGTCGTTCCCCCCCTAATGTTGTCCTTTGGCAAAGCCTTTCGTCAAATCCCTTATTTCCAGTTGTAGTTGGTCGCTGTTTTGCGATATGTGGGGGATCATTTTGTTTGTAATAAATCACTCTCCACCACACCTGTATCCAATCAGCAGGCTCAAAGCCCCTGACCACAGAATCACACTTCTGGAGCAGGCAGAGCGATGTGTGTGTGTGTGTGTGTGTATATTATATTATAGAAAATAAATAAAATGGTGGGGCTGTTGTTATATTTGACAGGAACGTAGGAAGAATAGGGAGACAGGTTTGTGGGCGGGGGGGGAGCAAGGGCACAGACAGTCTTGCATCAGCAGCAGCATGTGTAGACTGATGTCAGGAGCTCAGACTGCTACAAAGACTCCGGGACGTTCCGGTAAGTACATTTGAGTGTAGCTAGGTAGATCGAATCCCAGGCTGGGAATGTTAAAAGGATGTTATTCTGTCTCCGAGCAAAAAGATCCTGACTTAGTTAACCTTGTTGAGCCTAAATGCTCCCAGGTTGTTGCTGGAAGTTTGAATGGGTTCTCAGTGATACTAACCTGTAAGACAAAAAGATAGAACCCCAAAAAAGATTAAAGAATGTGAAGTCCTTGTGTACTGTCAATGCTAAAGGTGCTTGTGTGTGTGTGTGTGTGTGTGTTGGATTCTTCTGTAGGCATTGAGTATGTGAAGGGCTTCAGAGTGTACCTGGAGGATAAACAGTGTCAACACATGATCCTCAAAGACCCACGACAGCTCAACTTCTCCTACAAGAATCTAGTAAGAATCACACCACACTCACTCACATGATAGGTTTTTCTTTTCCATAACCTTTACATGTTATTTCAGCAACGCTTTAGGTGCTGTAACCATCCATCCATCCATCTTCATCCGCTTATCCGAGATCGGGTCGCGGGGGCAGCAGCTCCAGCAGGGGACCCCAAACGTCCTTTTCCCGAGCAACATTAACCAGCTCCGACTGGGGGATCCTGAGGCGTTCCCAGGCCAGGTTGGAGATATAATCTTGCCACCTAGTCCTGGGTCTTCCCCGAGGCCTCCTCCCAGCTGGACGTGCCTGAAACACCTCCCTAGGGAGGCGCCCAGGGGGCATCCTTACCAGATGCCCAAACCACCTCAACTGGCTTCTTTCGACGCAAAGGAGCAGCGGCTCTACTTTGAGATCCTCACGGATGACTGAGCTTCTCACCCTATCTCTAAGGGAGAT
>JACXGM010003204.1:0-42897 GCA_016801145.1 Umbra pygmaea | reverse complement strand
ATAGGTACTGTTATGGTTTTTATCATTGCTATAACATCCTACATAGAGCTAATTAATAGGTACTGTTATGGTTTTTATCATTGCTATAACATCCTACATAGAGCTAATTAATAGGTACTGTTATGGTTTTTATCATTGCTATAACATCCTACATAGATTAATTAATAGGTACTGTTATGGCTTTTATCATGGCTATAACATCCTACATATATTAATTAATAGGTACTGTTATGGTTTTTATCATTGCTATAACATCCTACATAGAGCTAATTAATAGGAACTGTTATGGCTTTTATCATTGCTATAACATCCTACATAGAGCTTATTAATAGGTACTGTTATGGCTTTTATCATTTAATTTTTTTTTAATTTAACCTTCATTTAACCAGGTAAGTTGACTATGAACAATTTCTTATTTACAGCAACAACCTGGGAGCAATTAGGGTAAAGTGTCTTGCCCAAGGACACAACGACATTTGGCTCAGTCGGGAATCGAACTGGCAACCTTCTGACTACAAGTCTGACTCCCCATCCACTGAGCCATCTGCGCCCCGTCATTGCTGTAACATCCTACATAGAGCTAATTAATAGGTACTGTTATGTTTTTTGTCATTGCTATAACATCCTACATAGAGCTAATTAATATGTACTGTTATGGCTTTTATCATTGCTATAACATCCTACATAGAGCTAATTAATAGGTACTGTTATGGCTTTTATCATTGCTATAACATCCTACATAGAGCTAATTAATAGGTACTGTTATGGCTTTTATCATTGCTATAACATCCTACGTAGAGCTAATTAATAGGTACTGTTATGGCTTTTATCATTGCTATAACATCCTACATAGAGCTAATAATAGGTACTGTTATGGCTTTTATCATTGCTGTAACATCATACATAAAGCTATTTAATAGATTCTGTTATTGGCTTTAACTTTGCTATTACACCTTAACCCTATAAGTTCAGCCGACGCTCTAGAGCGTCAAAAGCTCTATATCTCACGAAACATACATGCTAGCAACTAAAGTACCGTTGGAAAGGGGAAGATCAGACAAAAAGAATGAGTGGTTGCTCATTCCTGTTGGTTAAACACAGCCAGAGGTATGGTGCCTCAAAGTCGGTCATATTTTTTAGGCGGTCGCCTATTTTACTAAACACATAACAGACAGGAAGTTGGAAGTGAAAATGAAAAAATAACAACTCTGTATTGATGTAGAACGTCATCCTGCATAATACCAACACTTTTAAAAAGGGAAAAATGAATGGGATTTTAAAAAACGTATAGAAATATAGTAAGAAATGGATGTAGCATTTTGATGTTGACTTATTTACATGGCCTCCAAACTTTGCACAATGGTCAAGGAGCCCTGGGGGCTTGACAATAAGTAATAAAAAGTCTTATTCATTATGGTTTACATGCTTATACATATATAAAACAACAAAAAATACATACATTCTTAAGTTTTTTGGGATAAATATTCAATAAAACATAATATTCAATGACCCAGGATGTTGGATTTCATTTCTCAATGTTGTAGCCATGGGCCTGCTGAGTCCAGAACCATAAGGCACTTCACTGTAGGTCAAAATATGATCTTTCTAGAGGCTAAACCTTGAAGGATAAACCTAACTAATAATACATGAGGTACTGTGTTATGGATTAGACCATGTTTGTGACGTCCTAAATAGACATAGTAATACACAAGGGATACAGTGTTATAGCTTTTTTTGATTGTTTTCAGTTACTCATAATATGTGCATTTGCATATTACACTAAGAAGTGACTTACGGTTTGAAAACCTTGAGTTTTCCATCAACAAGTAATTTGCATTGTTCCTAATATTATTTATTATATATTTAATTTCATTATATTGCTAAAGTCCAACATTCATCAATTCCCCATGTAGCTCTCTCTTTCTATGACTTTAGTCAGCCAGCTAAGTGACTCAGGCTTAGTTCCAGGCTCCAATTGTTTAGTCGGGGCCTTTTCAGGACTCCGCTGATAGACAGAGTATATCCATTATCGGAAATTGGTAATCCGTCGCCAGCAAGAATCCAATCTTGAAAATAAGGCTGCTTAACCTATTTAAATGGACTTGTTGGAAATGTACAATAATGGGGGGGGGGGGGGGGGGTTGAAATCAGCATTCAATTTCATTTTCTTTTGGCTCTTGTTCTCGACTTTATAACGCTAATTATGTCTATTATGTGTCATTTACTTTAAAAGGACACGAAAGCGAATGCCAAACCCTTCCCCAATCTCGATTAAAAAAGAAAATGATTTGCTTAATGATAGTTAAGTTGTTCAATTTAACTAAGTTTAACCCCTCCCCCCTTTCCTTCATATACCTAGCTCTGTTTTGATATTTTGAGACGATGCGTTTCAGAACAAAACCCAAGAAAGTCCAGCTACTTAATACCAAAACAAGCAGAGAAAGAAAAAAGAAAAAGAAAAATAACAGGTCTAAGCAGTTTTGAGACGAGGAGTCAGTAATTCACACGATTGATGAAGTGAAGTGACGCCCTATTGGGCGGTTATGCTAATAGCATGTTCTGCTGCAGTAAGATGTGAGCTGCTCCAGAGCAGTGTGGAGCCCACTGGGGGAAATGGCTGCTGAAGACAGGGTATGGAGATAAGATTACTTCATCATGTCTAATTGCCACCTCATACAGACTGATATACCCAATAGGTCCCCTCATAGTCTGCCTTCTTCCTACAGCCCCCAAAACTCATCTCTCTCTCTATTCATCTCCTCTTTCATTCCTTCCCTTCTATCTCTCTATTTCTGACTCCTTCCTTTTCTCTCTCTGGTTCCCTCTCGCCCCCCCCCCCCCCTATTTCCTACAGTGTGACTCACATGCTAAGAAACATAATTCAATTTGAACAATGCTCGATCAGCAGAACAATGAATCGGTAGTTAAGTGTTTCTGAATGCAGCTTTGATTCACCGGGCCCGAAACAATGACGTACTCGTCCCAGGCTGTCTCCGGTGATCTGTAAGACTTTTTCCGGTGGAGGGTTTTGGCAGATGTTGTAAACACAACACTGATATTGACTTCATAGTAACTAAGCTTCTCATGAACGACTTTCAAATTGTAACTGCATTATTGTTAATGCTGCTTTCATCCCAATCCAAAAATAATTTATTATGTACAATTACAGTTTAGCTAATTATTATGCTAAAGGTCACAACGATATTTGATTTATACCTACTCAAACTATTATTTGCTTAGTGGCCCACCACTCTTGACCACTAGGTTATCTAACCTATATCATCATTTAAATGAAGACAATGAATGACCTAAATAAAGCTAGTCATCCAGTCTGCAGCCAGATAGCTGGCTAACTGGCATGCCAGTTAAATGTGGAACGACACTGGAACTATATGAGTCACATCAAGAGGAAAAAATTGGTACAACACAAACAGCCAATCAAAAAGAATTTGCACAATGTTAAAACAGATTGAAACCAGCCACAAAGACTTTGGGCACAATGGCGGTCATGTAAACCCAAATAAATACATTTACCTTTTAATCATTTAGCAGACGCTCTTATCCAGCATGTAGCTTACAGTAAGTAGCTACAGGACATTCCCTACTGGAGAAACGTAGGGTGAGCTGCCTTGCTCAAGGACACAACAATATTTGTCACAGTCATGAATCGAACCGCTAAACTTCTTAGTACTAGTCTGACTCCATAACCACTGAGCCATCTGATGCCCCAGTTCATTTGTAGCACATGTTAGTTACATAGCCAAGCAAAACAATTGCACACCTTGGTCACATAGCCTAAAGCACAGTAGCACATGCTAGAAAACATAGCCTAGCAACACAGTAGCACATGCTAGTCACATTGCCTAGCAACATAGTAGCACATGCTTATCACATAGCCTAATGACACAGTAGCACATGCTAGTGACATAGCCAAGAAAGAGTAGCACTTGCCAGTAACATAGTCTAGCAACACAACAGCACGTGCTAGTAATATAGCCTAGCATCACAGATGCACATGCTAGTCATAGCAAAACATTTGCATATACTAGTCACAGTCTAACAACACAGTAGCACAGGCTAGTCACTGCCTAGCAACACAGCAGCACATGCTTATCACATAGCCTAGCAACACAGTATCACATACTAGTAACATATCCTAACAACACAGTAGCACATGCTAGTCACATAGCTGAGAAAGAGTGGCACATGCTAGTAACGTACAGTAGTCTAGCAACACAACAGCACATGCTAGTAACATAGCCTAGCAACACAGATGCACATGCTAATTATATATCATAGCAACACATTAGTATATGCTAGTCACATAGTCTAACAACACAGTAGCACACACCAATGACAACCTATGCCAAAAGTTAGTGTTATATATTACTTTTCTGGGTTGGGCTGAGTTAACAACTTATGGCAAGTTGCTCAGTATGACCCTAATGACCAGGTAAAATATGTTTTGTAATTTTGATTAATTTTTGTTTCCCATTTCAATTGAAGGTAAAACACTGTAAACTTTTACAGTGGATTTCTCATCAAATTACAATCTTTTTTTTCATAGATCACTGGTAAGTTATGAACTTCCTTTACCTGGTCAACAGGGTCTTACTGAGGAACTTCCTAAAAGTTATGAACTCAGCCCAACCCAGAAAAGTAGTCTATTACACTAACTTGTGGCATCTCTGCTAGTAACACAGTAGCACATGCTTCTCACATAGCCTAACAACACAGTAGCACTCCACGACAGCCTGGATATGAGGTTGCCATGATACTTTGGCTGACCCAACAGCAGAGAGCTGGGGACAGTGAGTTTTGGCTGACCTGCCGAGCAGATTTGACCCAGCCAGGTAGGTCACTTCACTGGGTCTGCCCTCTTCTCTTTGGAGCATGGAGGTGTAGAAAATTTGACTGATGGATATTGTCAATCCTGTGCCATACATCTATGCCTGGATGTTACACGTGCCAACACTAGGTGGACATACACTTGTTTTAAGAGTTTTTATTATTATAAAAAAAATCATTCATACAATGTTGAAATTACACCTTCTCTTTGGTACAAAAACAAAGTGCCGCACAAGGAATACCACTATGTTGAAAATGTACAGTTGAACTTGAAATGATATCTCCTGGAATAAAGGCCAAAGGCTGTAGTCACAAACCTTTTCTTTCATCCGAGGACTAATGTAAAAACAAGATGGAGCTAGAGCCTGCCTATGGCAGCCCATGTGAAATGCCTGATTTCAAACAATGCAAATGGCAGAAAGCATACAAATATACACCAACCAATGTTCTGTTGGGGTTTTGTTTTGTGTTCCCATAGGAGAAAAGTGTTTGGTTCCAGGTAAAACCATTTTTGGTTCCAGGTTAAGGTGAAGCCCTATGTAAAAAATTGTACACAATGAGTATAGTTTTCTCAGTCTTAAATAAAGATAGGAAGAGTGGGTTTAAGTCCATGGCTCACTGTGTAGGCAAAAGCTTTTACATGGATATACAACTTATTTGTATTTTCTTGTAATATTCCCCTCAACCAAATATTATTTCTAAGGAATAAGCTTTGATTTACGAGTGAATTAGTCTTATCGAGACATTTACGGGTTTGTTTGATGAAAGGATGTGTCTTCATCTAATCTTCTCTTTGTTTTTCATAAATGTCACATTGAAGTTGAACATGGCGAATTCAACGCGGAAGTTTGAAGAGACAGGTTGATGAATTAATGCAAAATGCACGTGTCGTACAGTCGTCAAGGTCACAGTGCAGTTCTACAGACGCAACAGTGATTGAAGCTCTTTTAGTTATGTCTATATATTTTCCTTCAGATGCTAACCTCACACAAAGGGAAGAGGCTATTGCCTGAGTGGGTGTTAGATGTGGGAGGATAATTCACAGCCAGCCACTATGCGCTAGTGTGTGTGAGAGCGAGTGAGATGGGATAGATTACAGCATCGCCATCTTCCGTTGATTTAGCACCGTGTGGATGATACCTCATGTTATCCCCTTCTGTCGAAATTGCCAGGCCCAGGATCGTTCAAGCGTTAAATCCTCCCGGTAAATTTAAGGTTGTTATATAAGTTGGGTTCATGGACATTCCACGTGGGAGGCGATGTAGCATTGGACGGCGCCACACACATGCTAGTGTCCCTCGGGGGTAGAAATCAGAACATTTAATAATTTTCTCTATTACGGTAATAACGGAATGTGGAATCTTATTAATGCATAGAATAATGATGGTCTTAAAGCAGCAGTCAGCAGTTTAAACAATGAAAAAGCGTATTCCCTAACACTGCTTCTGTGAAAAGCAGAGAATTGGAGCAGACGTGTGCTAATATTTTACTTTGTAAACAGCTGAAATTTGGGATTTAGATTGGAAGAATCTCATGAGACATTTACAAATTACATTCTTCAAGAATCAATGGATTAGTTATGCATTGATATTCTTAATACATAGGCTCAAATGTGTGTACAAGCAACTACAGATTGCCCCTTTAATTCAAATGCAGTATGAAGTTGCAAATGTAATTCAACAAAAATTATCTAGAGCTTGTGAAGGAACTGCATGTCATAGGGAGTTAATTTACCTGACACATTGAAAACACCTTATTATCAATTACTTGACATGTTACCATGTGAACCCTGACTCCAATATCTAAATAACAGCAATTAATCTGAGGTTAATTTAGCTGTATGTAAGATCAATTTAGCCCCTAACACCATGATACTCCCTTGGGTGTTAAATTAATCACATGCTCAAATTAAGAACATTTATTTATCATTCTGCTTTGAGTTATCATGAACACATTACCTCGCCCCATTGTCTGAATAATAATGAATTGTCATCATCACAATGACTACTAAGGCATTCACAAGGCTTCTTACGTCTTTAGTGAAATGATGCCGGGTGCATCTTTGAAAATGAGATCAGTTCTCTTTCAAATTAGTGCAAATCAATTAGAAATGAAAAGGGAACTATGGCCATGGAATTATTTCTTCCTGATGAGCTGTTTAATAAAACATTGAAAGATTATCATAAACCAAAACTGAAAGCAATAATGGGAAAAAATAAATGAAGACATTAAGTAATACAGAGTAAAACATTAATTTCTATTTTGAGTGGGGTATTTTTATTGTTTTTATTGACACAGTAGTTGGAAGCCAAGTCTAAGGAGAGAGGTATGAAGAGAGAAACAGATTGAAAGGCACGTTCAGTCAGCCCAGCTCGAACCCAGCAAAGTCAGCTCCAGAGTCAAGAGCTTAGACAACCTTACTCTTCATAAAGTAAGCGTAGAAGACATCCAAATGGACAATATTTATCTGAGTAAAACCAAGCACTTGCTTCCACAATTCATCCCTATATAATTTCTGTCTAAATATTATGTCACCGCAGGATAATTTTTTTCCTTGTCTTTCTGTATTTGTCTGACACCTCCTATAGATTAAAGAAGGATGACAAGGACATGTGGAGAGCCAGGCATGTGAAGCTGCTAAATGCGATGGAAAATACTTAGCTGTGATTTTAAGCCCATAAGGAGAGCAGCATAGACCACCCAAAACTACTAAGTCCTTTTATGGGCTGAATGAGTAGGGTGTCTGGATTCAAATCCTGGGTCACGCTCCACTTAATGCACAAGGCTAATTTAAAGTGTAATGCATCGATTCAATGCCCTATGAAATGTTGGAGCTATGATTATGTGTAGACATTGGCATGTGAGTGTTTGCTATTGTAGTTGAGTGATGCAAAGGTAACCATCAAAGCTCACAGAGATGTTGAGATTTTCTGACTAATAAAGATGAGGAACTATAAATAAATAATCAAATGAATAAATAAGGCCTAGTTCATCAACAGGCTACAGGGTTACTGTTAAAAACATACTATATAGCTTTCCATTAATTTTTCCAGGCATGATTTATTATTTTTATGTTTTTATTGAACACAGGAGCAATAAAAATACCTTTTAACCATTTTCCTAAATTATTATTCTGTCCATAATTTGTTTTGCTTGCTTGTTAGACATTGTGAAATGTGGATTTTGCTAGACAAAATTTAAAATCCCTGGATCCAATAAGCTTGTTCCTAAAGCTAGGCCTAAAACATAGGTTTTTGTATTTTGTGTAGATTTGGTGGACAGATGGCCAGTGGTTAAGGGGTCAGAATTGGAATCGGAAGGTTGCCTGTTTCAATTCCCTGTGCCAAATGTCGTTGTGTCCTTGAGCAAGGGACTTTACCCTACGTTGCACCAGGGGGATGTCCCTGTACTAACTGTAAATTATTAAAAATGACAACATTTTCAAGCAAGTTGCTTAGTACAAGTTTAATTATGTGTACAAATCCATATTTTTCAGCTGGTGCCAGGTGCACATACCAGTTTTCCTTACTCAAACATGTTCTGACGACTTAATTTGAATACCCAATCAAAATTAAGAGGAGGCGGAAAAGTGGCGGGAGTTCAACAATATTTTAAACTGGAGTGGACAACAAATAGAAATGCTATCAGAGGGTTGCCAGAAGCCAGCAGTTAGCCATCTGGTTAAAGCATCTGACTAGTAACCATAAGGTTGCCAGATCAAATCCCAAGCTGGCATTGTAAACATTTTTAAATGTTTTACTTTTTAATAAAATTATCTCAGCTAATATAACTAGCTGTATATTAGCTGCACATTTTATGGATAGTGTTAGGTTAAGGTTAGGGTTAGGTTAATGTAAGGATTTAGTTTAGCGCAACTTGTGGTCTGAATTGAAGGGCACAAACAACACTGAAATGTCCCTGAACTCCCTCCTCCTCCTCTCTGTTTTGATTGGGTATTCGCCTGAACCAGATATTATCTGCCCCAGCACATGTTTGAGAAAGGAAAACTGAAATGCGCGTGGCAGGTAGTCTCATAGTTATAGCATTGACCAGCAACTGAAAGACTTCTTAGACTACCAGAGCTAACAAGGTGATTTATATCTGCCCTTGAACAAGGCACTCTAACTGTAATGGCTGATCCGTGGATGTGACCTGAATCTGCAAGGTGGAGTCTCAGGGGGAGTTTGGATAAGTAAAATCAACAACAAATACAAGAACAACAAACACATTTCCCATTCACAAGACACACTCGCACAAGTCCTGAACCTACCAGCGGAACAAGACCAAAACAAATTCACCCTGATTTTTGTTTCTGACCGTTTCCCTGAATGAAATGGTTTCAGGGACCAGGGAAGAAAGAGTGACAGGTTGGCACCAAAGGAGGCACAGGACATGCCAGACGTTATCTACCAGAACACTCTTGAAAGCAGGATACCTCCACAACTTCCCTGCAACGAGTAGACAGTTCTGCTGCACCGCCAATGGAAACTGTCTCTGGAGGCAGGAAGAGAAAAAGGTAAAGTACAATGAAAGGAAAGGGAACAAAGTTCCTTTCTACTGTAGCTGGTAGCTAGGTAGCTAGGTCTAAACAATGACAGCATGTCCTTGACTTATAAATATATAATACACCTCAGGTGGCGCCGAGAGACAGCAGGTTTTGATTGGCTTTTGTTATAAATCATTCATTACCACTCACATCAATAATTAATATTCAGAGAAGCCTGAATCTTCCATGTAAATGTCACACGTCGGAAGGTTACTATTGTAAACCTGCGCAGACAGCAGTTTTTTAACTTCTGATTGTAGGCCTAGCTCACTAGCTCTTTGTGTTTGATTTTCTTTTTTCTTCTTTCTGTTCTCCTTATGCTTATCTTTAATTTAAACAAATCTTTAACGCAAGTGCCTCATAAGTGCTGAATTATGCAACGCTACAAGAGAATTTCGGGAATGAGCTGTAGTGTTCAGAATCACAGGGTTCATTTTTCACTTGCAGGTAGTTGTTATTATTTTCGCACCAGGTTTGATGTTAGCCCCTTACCATGATGAATCTGGTTTGTGTACGTATGGACGTGTTCACAATGGCCTGGTCGGAGCAAGACGCAGCTTCCTGGCACAAAAGCCCCAGTCAGCAGAAGCTCACAAAGAATACAACTTGCTCTAGTGTTGCGTTTTGGTCAAATAAACTGTCGAGGGCCAATGTTATTTTAATTAACAGCACAGAGCCAGGCAAACATTGAGCTACTGCTTATTTAATATTTGATTTATAAGTAGGGTTTCAGAAGGAAGGTAAACACAGAAACAATATCAAGGACCTTCATTATATTTTTACTTTAACTTTACCAGATTGAGAACTGATTCTCATATGCGATTGCAACCTGGCCTACAAAAAGGATAACATACAGTGCAAAGACGACATGATGTTTCACAGATAATACACAAAAATAAAAGAATGAAAATGAGGTAAAACGTTATTTCAGATACAGGGATGAAAATTACATGAAATAAGGATATCCATATTCACATAAGTAGGTGCAGTGATGAATTCAGTGATGAATTCAGATGAATATGAAAATGATGAACACCTATACATTGGTGCTCATACGTTTGCATATCCTGGCAGAAACTGTGAAATGTTGGCATGGATTTTGACAATATGACTGTTCATGCAAACAAAATCTGACTGTTATGTAATGAAAGTGCTTATAAGGAGCCATTCATTATCACAACATTGTTTGGTACTTTTATAAATTATGGCCCTGATGAAAAGTTTGCATACCCTTGAATGTTTGACCTTGTTACAGACACACAATGTAACACACACAGGTTAACATGACAATTAAAGGTTAATTTCCCACACCTGTGTCATTTTAAATTATATTAATGTCTGTTTAGAAATAGTCAATAAGTTTGTTAGCTCTCACGTGGTTGCACTGAGCAGGCTAGATACTGAGCCATCGGGAGCAGAAAATAACTGTCAAAAGACCTGCGTAATAAGGAACTGCATAAAGTTGGAAATGGATATAAAATGAAATCCAAAGACTTACAAATACCAGTCAGTACTGTTCCATCACTTATTAAGAAGTAGAAGAATCAGGGATCTCTAGATTCCAAGCCAAGGTCAGGTAGACCAAGAAAGATTTTAGCCAAAACCTCCCGAAGAATTGTTCAGGATACAAAGAAAAACCCACAGTTAACCTTGGGAGACATACGGGCTGCTCTGGAAAAAGACTGTGTGGGTATTTCAAGGAGCTATGTCGATACAAAAATGAGCTGCATGGTCGAGTTGCCAGAAAGAAGCCTTTACTGCGCTAGTTCCACAAAAAAGCCTGGTTAAAATATGCCGACAACACCTTGACACGCCTTACAGCTTCTGTGGCACATTGTGATTAGGAGTGACAAGCCAAAATAGAACTTTATGGTCACAGCCATAAGCGCTATGTTTGAAGAGGGGTCAACATGGCACATCCATTACCAATTCTCCATGGGTATGCAAACTTGTGAGCACAAATGTATGTATACAATGCTACTTGAAATTATGTAAACCCCTTCTGAAATAATGTTTTTCTAGCATTCACCCCCACATTTCTATTTAATCAGAACCAGAATATACAATTAAAATGGAATTTGTGCAATTGAACCAATTAAATGTAAGATCTGGAAGGAAGAGTTCATTTTTTAAATAGAGATGAGAAAACTGGTCAGATTGTTGTTACTCATAGCAGTAACTATAAAACGCACCATGCTGAGAGGGTAGTGAGAGCACATATGTCTGAAAAAGGCTATAAAACCATCTCTAAAGATTTGAGGTCCATCAGTCCACTAGTCAGTTTTATTATTGTTGAAGCATGCACAATTACCTGAGCAAAGGAGGTATGGTTTATTATTTTCTTGTATGTCAGTGGGATATTTTGGGCCTTCATTTCAAGGCCAAGTAGGCCTGGGATAATCCAGTATTAATGTCTTGACCGCTGAGCTATAGTTAGATAATATTGATGAAAGAGCACTCATGTATGGATTTAAGATTATATCTGGTATGTTCATGAATAATTTGGGAAAGGTTCAAAGCATTCAGCTGTGAATGTACAGTAAGGGGATTTTAAACAAATCCAAGTTTAAATCACCTAACGGTATACATTCTGAATATAAGAGTGGGGGGCCTAAAGATGTTCCATTTAACATTTACAATAACCCAACTGTGGCTGTAAAAAAGTAGATGTAAATGTAAGAAACACAATGCATTTTATTTACTTTTTTCCCAGTATTTTGCATATTCTCTTTTCCGAAACCACTTACAGGGGCAATTATGGTAAGTGCCTTACTCAAGGACTAAGTGACATATTTTAACCTTGTCAGCCTTTCAGTTACTGACCCAAAACCATTTTATGTTCCAAAAACCTTGAAAAAAACGATGAATTTAATATAGGCATACTAATCCTCTCAGGACAAATTCATCTTTTTAATCTGTGTACTGTTTCTCCCACAGAGACCCCCCCCCCTCGCAGCAATTTCAACAGTGTAAACTTAATCACAAGTGAAAACATACTGGCCATGGCCCTTGAACCAAATGGCACTGAACGAGACGGAACAATAATGTTAAACGGAAGAGTCTAGGACAGCGGGTTGTTTGGTTTGTCTGGTTCATCGGGTAGCCTCGAGCTGAGAATTATAAAAAAAATCCTATTATTATTGTAAATGAGTCCAGTTAATGAGGCCTTTTTATGATGTGAAGCCCCAAGCCTGTTATGACTATTGGCTTGTGCTACAGTGACTCAGTTCCTTGGCATCCTTATCATCTGTGTTGGTGAAATTATTGTCCAATGCGTTGCTTGCTGCTCCAGCAATCACATCGTAGCCATGTCTGGAAAGCGTGGGGAAAGTATTCATACTCAATTGGCAGACGGTCACTGGCAGTTACACTCTTTGTCCTGTGCAGGGTTGTTGCATTACTCATTCAGAGCAGGCAGGGGAGACCAGGATTGTTTGGTTCCTGAATGTCCATTTTGATTTAATTAAGTTAGGCACAGAAGGGTAAGTCATTCAACAATGTTGATATAACATATGCATACTATACTGTATATTTACTGTATACATATTGCCGCATAATAGTTGATTGTAAAGTTGTGTCTGCTGTGCAGGGAGAAACGGAGACAGATGCGAAGGGATAACAAACAAAGCAGTTTAATAAACAAATTAGAACTGCGAGCCCTACTGTCTTCGGTGCAAGTACCATCGAGCCCTGAGCTGATAGTACCTCGCGGCTAGCTGACGAAGTGAGCTAACAACAATAATGTCCTCCCCTTGCTCCACCGCTCCAATACGACTGGCCTGCCGATGTGATCCACCGATGAGGTCCTTCTACAGGATTTCCAACACAATGTTGTCACTGATATCGATCCGCTAGCCAATTGTCCCGGCCTACTAACATCCCGAACACCGTGCCCAGCAACGAACCTTGCCCAGTGACTATAAAGCGGCTCCCTGGACCTCAGCTCTTCAAACTACTCTCTGGACTAGCTGCTTATCGGACCCTCCACAATCAACGGGCCACCTGTGATCTTTCTGACTGACCATCGCAGAACTTCAATAGTCCATCTGCCCGGAAGCATGGTACCTCTGCTTGCCATCAGCTAAGCCTCGAACATCAGCCCTATGTGCATGTGCCTCTTACTCATTAACTCTCTCCGACCGGTGGTCGCCATTAGCTGTGATTGCTGACTGCCTCTATTTCATGTCATTATGTCTTGTTTACTGCTGTTTCTGTTGGCTATAGCTGCTTTATTTCACTGTCAATCTCTCATTCACCTCAGATAGTTACTTTGTCCCCCCCCCCACATCCTCTGAGCCCCCGCCTGGTTGAACTGATATTTCCAGAGATGCTACCTCTTTCATTGTCACTCAATGTCTAGGTTTACCTCACACTAAACCCCACACTATTGTGAATGACCTTATCCTCCAAGTTGCAGCGGATATGGCTGGGCTGATGCTGGGAAAAAAGGCCAGAATATACAGACAATGCATTCAGCAAAAACACTGTTTCACGATGCATTAGTGATATGGCAGGACACATTTTGAAAACGCAACTACTTTGCATACAAGCCAGTGAATTGTATGCATTACAGCTGGATGAGTCAACAGACAGGGCTGACCTGGTGCAGCTTCTGGCATATGTCCATTACGGGTACGATGGTTCAATTAACAAAGACATGCTCTTCTGCAAAATACTGGAAACCAGGGCAACCGCGGAGGGGAATTTTAGAGCTCTGAAAAGTTTAGTGAATTCAAATGGACTGTTTTATTCAAAATGTTTCGGCATCTGTACTGATGACAGTTACATAGAGGATTCTCCATGACAGGGAGACACAGTGGAGTGTTAACATGTGTGCAAGCGGTTGCTCCCGATGCCACTTGGGTACTTTGCAGCGTCCACAGAGAGGCTCTTGCTGCCATGGGAATGCCAGACAGCTTGATGGACATTTTGGACACTACAATAAACATGGTTAACTTTGATAAACAAGGTCCCTGAACTCTTGTATATTTTCTGCATTATGCAATGAAATGGGCAGCAAACATGTAACTCTGTTACTACACACGGCAGTTCGCTGGTTGTCAAGGGGCAAAGTGTTGACCCATTTTTTTGAAATTTAAAGACGAGCTTAAAATTCTTTATTGATCATCATTTCCCCTTGTCTGACCGCTTGCATGATGACACGTTCCCCACAAGACTTGCTTATTTTGGTGATGTTTTTTCTTGCCTGAATGAACTGAACATTGGATTACAGGGACTCTCCACAGCCGCATTCACAGTGCGGGACAAAATTGAGGCTAAGGTTAAGAAGTTAGATCTCTGCACTAACTCCATTAACGAGGATGACACACATCGTTGCATGATTTTTTGTGCGTGAATGAACTAAAACTGACGGAAAGTGTCAAACTTGATATTACGTTGCACCTCAATGAGCTGGCTGTGCAATTGTGCAAGTACTTCCCCAAAACAGACAACACAGACAAGTGGATTTGTCATCCCTTTTCTGTCCAGCTTGCATTTACTAACTAACTGATATCTGAACAAGAGAGCCTAATTGAAATAGTCAGAAGCCACTGCCAGATTCCTGGATCAGGCTGCACGCAGAGTATCCTGCATTAGTGTGGGCCATACTATTTCATGTAAATCAATTAATAGGGGTTTTCAAATAATGTATTTTGGTGTGTAGAACAAAAATCAGATTTTTTTTACAATTACGATAACCCTAACCTACATCAGTTTGCAGTTCAACATTGTTACATTTTGTTTTTATTGCTATTATTTGGGAATGAACAAAAAAGTGTTGTGCCATCTTGCTCAGTAATTGTAATAATATGGTTGTTTGAGGAGGTTTATGAAGGGAGAAATACATTTAGTTCAATCAATTGATTTAGCCCTTTACATTTTTGAAAATCTGACCTATGTTGTAAAGATAGTTAAAATTTCAAAAGGGAAATGGAGATTGATATTTCACATGCTATGAAACAATGTTGTTGTGTCTGTTCATTTTGTCCAGACAACATGGCATCATCTTCAAAGTAACCAAAAGTTTAAAAATTCTGTCAGAAAATATCAACAGCAATAATAGCAAAATTTGTGGAGGTTTCCAGTCCATTATTTTGTTCTTAAAGAGAAGGGACGGACTAAGTGAGAATTTTAATTGATTTATAAGATACTTGCTTGTGGAAGAAATGGCTCAAGTCAGAACAAGAAAGGCATCAAGTTCTCATTTGAGTAATCTTGTTGGGAAAGGGCGAGAGCTGTTGGTTTCTGAACTGCCAACTGTGAGGGATATCCTGAGGTATGACATATACTTGAGGGAGCAACGTGAAGATGACAGGAGGGACATCTACCCTGGTCTGATTTGTCAGTGGAGCAAAGATAATGCTCTTTTAAGCAAATGAAAAGGTGACTATCATGTCCAAGCTCAGGGAGGTCTGGAATCAAGCAGTGAAATTCTCTCTTAGGAAGTATGTAAAATGTATTGATATAGCACTTTTCACAGACAAAGAATCACGATTGTTTTACATAAACCATACAATAGAATACATACTAGAACAAAGTATAAAATCACAAATTGATTGATAAAAAAAGATTGTAGAGATCATCCAAAGGCCTGTATAAGACCGTAATGGATGAGGGAGAGCATTCCAGAGTCAAAAGAGCGGTCCCCACGAGTCTTAAGCCGGGTGTGAGGAACAGTCAAGAGATTAAACATATTTGACCTCAGGGTGCAAGCTGATGAGTGGGGTTGCAAAAGGTCAGGTCAAATCTTAGAGCACATTTAAAAACAGCCAAAGCTGACAAAAGTTATCAAATAAGGCATAAAACTATAAAAAGAAACAAGAAACAAAGTTATAAAATGAGACACACAACAATACATAGAAGCAGGAAACAAACAAGACGGTCAAGCACGAGTGTCCCTAAACTGACTCGAACGCCAAAGATTAAAAGTATGTTTTAAGATGAAACTTAAATGTCTCTGTGGTAGGGGATGACGACATATGGTCAGCCACATATGCAGGTGACTGGCCATGCAGTGATCTTTATGTGAGAGAGAATCTTAAATTGAATCCTAGCATAGACAGGTAACCAGTGGAAAGACTGTAGTACAGGGGTGATGTGAGACCGTCTAGAGCAGGGGTGTCAAACCAGATCCACAAAGGGCCTAGTGTCTGCAGATTTTCGCTTTTACCTTGTACCTGAATGATTGAATGTCACTAATTGGTTAGGATCTCGCCTCACCTGGCAGTCTACGTCTTAATTGGGCTCTAATTGAAAGGAAAGACTAAAAACCAGCATACACTCGGCCCTCCGTGGAACCGGTTTGACACCTGTGGTCTAGATGACCTAGATAGTAGCCTTGCAGCTGCATTGGAAGGACTGAAGGTGATTAAGGGCAGACTTACATGGTGTAGCGAATATGGAGGTGCAGTAGTCAATACAGGACGAGATGATTGCATGTATGAGCATCTCAAGTTCAGCAGTAAAAACTACAGATGTCAGTTTAGAAATGTTTCTTAGATGGAAGAAAACAAGTTCTGGTCTGCTGCTTTACGTGTCAAACAGAATCGATTTATCAAACCTTACCTATACGTTGTGCAGGTTAGACTGGACAGCTGATGAAAGAGGCCCAATACATTGCATGATTGTGGGGACATACTGTATATTTCTGGGGCAACAACAATCAGAACCTCTGTCTGATCAGTACTGAGCTACAAAGAATTTACTGCTAACCAGTCCTTAATAGAAAAATTAAGCTGAGTACCATCTGCATATAGGACCGAGCCCTGTGGGACACCGCAAAATAGAATCCAAAATTGTTCTGTCCTGCAATACTTCCATCTCAAACTGTGTACAGCACCTTTCATCCATGGAGAAGTGTTGTAGAAATTCCTAGTTATGACATTTGAAGGGGAAACTTGGTTCCAAAGAGAGGTTCATGGTCAAATTAGAGAAGTTATTTGATATTTTGACATGCAAGTGTCAGATTACCAGTTGTGAGGAGGCTGTGAGGGCTGTTGGATTCAAGCCCACATTAACTATTTCTACAGCAGAGAAAATAAGATTCCTGAGCATAAGAGACAGGTGAGGACATTGGAAAGGCAGCAGATGGGAAAGAAGGCAGAGAAAAGGAGAAGGAGCACCAAAGAAAATGCTGCAGTAGCAGAGAAGGCATCCAGGAAAGATGTTGAGAGATATTTGGCAGATGGTAATCAGGATATGGGATTGAAGAGAAGTAATACTGAAGATTGTTCGTGAAACTGACCCCACGGCTGCAGTGTAGGTAAAAACAAACTATGATGAGATTCTAAACATTGCCGTTGCTAGTAGGTATGTCATAGTAAGGTATGTCACAGGGCTGAGGCCAACTATAACTATAGCAACCACAGCCCTGATTGGTGTAGGGATCATCCTAGAAGACAACACAAGTAAAGTGATTGATAAGAACAAGGTCAAGAGAGCACAGGAGAAGTTCATCAGAGAGCTGGGTGAAGAGTTTGAGGAGTAATGCAGGGAGGAGGAAGGGGTCTCCTGCATCCACTTTAAAGGGAGGATTGACCTGACTAATGTGATGATGGAAGCTGAGGGCAGTGACCAATCTTTTCCTACAAAAACACTATAGTGTTGCTAGTGAGCCTGGCAGTAACTATCTGTTCTATTTTAATCCAGGAAATGAAACTAAGCAGGACCCACATGTAGAGCAGATTTCTAAGGTCCTGTTTGCCTGGCTAAAAAGAGGGGTTTTGATAATAACTTGTGGGCCATTGGAGGAGACTCAACACATGTCAACACTGGTATGAATGCTGGAGTAATGAGCAAGCTGGAGCTGCACACTGGTGAACTACTCCTATATCATCTTATTATTGACCTTGATGGCCCTACTCAGTCAGACAACAAGTTTAACGAGCCAATTGGAAAGCTCCTTGATTCTGCTATAGACTTGGATATTAATCCAAACATCACCCAAATCTATGTTGGCTCTCCTCTGATCAAGTTGCCGGACAAGGTCATTCAAGATCAATCAAGCAACACTATGGCTATTAGATTATCTGTGCTGTCAGAAATGGAGTGCTTCCTGCAACGTTGGCTCTGTTGGAGATTGGACCATTGAAATACAGCCGCTGGCTCACCACAGCAAACAGACTTAAAGGAAATAACGTAAAGAATCTGCAATTAATGGTCAAATTCATCATTGGTGTGTATTATCCATGTTGGTTCAATGTGAAGGTAAAGAACCCCTGGATTGAAGGGCCTAGTCACAAAGTGTTTCAGCTGGACTGCCTCAAGTCTCAGAGGAAAAAAGTGATGGACCTTGTGATGCAGACAGTGGGAAGATCTGCCTTGTATGCCTTGTACAGTGAAAACATACTCCAAAGGCAGCTGTTTTCTGTCGATCAGAGGGAGAGGAATTAGGAGGTGGAGATAATCCTGGATAATCAAGGGAGAGGGCGACCCAGAGACTCAGCTGGGGGACTCCTCTGTCTGAACCAGAAGGACACCGGACATCAATTGTGATGCTTCCAGCATTGGTGACTTGATCAGCTTGTCAGATGATCAGCTGGTCAGAAGGTGTGTCAGAGCCATCTCTCACCTGCCCCCTAAGCCCCTCAGGAGAACAAATTCATCAACACCCCCATGGAGGTGATCAACTGGCCTTGCCACACAAAATTTATTGAGAGAGTTGTTAAAATGGTGACTAAGGCTTCTGCTAAGTACCTTTCAAAAGAAAAGAGAGATGAAGGGATCAGGGTTCACTGGTTAATAAATATGTAAATTTGATTTGGCTCTGTAAATATAAATAATCTCCCTTATATCTGTTAATATATCATAAATATGGTTCGAAAGTGTAAAATTGGCAATTTTGAAATACAGTTGTGAATATTGCAGGTCCAGGGCTGGTACTTTGCGCTCAAGTTCGGCGCAGGGTTCTTGCAGGGTGCGCGTAATCCCGAAATGTCCCAAAGTGAGTGACGCGTGAGCCCAGAACAGCAAGCAGTCTCTGATGTCTGCGGGAACAAACAAAAGGCCTTGGGGACAGTTAGGTGGAGGTGGGTTACGTACCTGTTCTAGGCGAATCTCCTCATCCACGTCCCCTTGAATTGGAGCAACGATGCGAGCATGAGGAGTCATTGGTGTCTCCATGGCGCACTGATCTTCAGCTTCGTATATGCATGAAAGTGCATCAGCTTTCTTGTTTTTGGAACCCGGGCGGCACGAGATGGTATAACCAAAACGGGACAGGAACAGCTCCCATCTTACCTGTTGAGTGTTAAGTCTCCACGCTGCTTGCAGTTATTCCAAATTACGGTGGTTTGTCCATACCAGAATGGACAACCACCCCCTCAAGCCAGTGTCGCCATCTCTTCAGGGCCACGACCACTGCCAGGAGCTCCTGATCGCCCACATCATAGTTCCTCTCGGCTGGAGTGAGTTTTCTGGAAAATAATGCACAAAGAAACAGCTTGGTGGTGTTACCTTGGCCTTAGGACAGGACAGAACCTACTCCCACTTTGGACGCGTCCACCACTACCATGAACGGGAGTTCCGGGTCAGGATGTTTCAGTATGTGAGCCGTGGAGAATCTCTCCTTCAGTGTCTGGAAAGCTGCCTCCGCCTCGGCGTTCCAGGGAAAGCATTGTGGGCCCCCTCTCAGCAGGGCAGTCAACGGAGCAGCAATCGTGCTGAAAGAGAGATGTTCAACGTGATGATTTCCTATGGCTAGGACCAGTGGCTTTTTTCTCTGGTATACCACTCCCTGCCAGCAAAGGAATGGGAGTCTCCAGACTCTCTACTGGAATATTCCAGGCCCTCACCATTCTCTCGTCAATGAAGTTGCCGGCAGCTCACGAGTCAATGAAATCTGAAAGGGGACTAGCAGCAGGGTAATCCACCAACATAACATTTAAGTTTAAAACCATTAATCATTCGGGTCATACTGAGGAACTTCCCATGTGTTGTGAACTCAGCACAACCCAGAAAAGTAATCTATTACACTAACTTGTGGCATCTCTGGACCTAATTTAGTAGGTCCACCTTTCACATGTACTTCGTAGGACAGCTTTAATAGATAACATTAATGGGAACACAGCCTGGAAAAATCAAGACCCAAATCCGGAGGATATATGGGTCTGGCTTAAAGTAATGAAAATGACCCAACTCGAGGGGCGGAACCAAGCATGCATTTGAAAATCTCACTGTACGCAATTGGATAAAACTACGACCTATCAACAGTGGTTTTTCGCTAAGCCCCTATGGCGGAGCTAACTGGTAGATGAAACTCTTACCGTAGCAAGTCAGCAAAACAGCAAAAACGTCCTTTTAAAAAATGAATGATTCGAGCGCCGTCTTCTGTTCCTCTTTTAGACAAAATAAGTCTAACTTGTTCATTGTAGTGGCCAAAGCCGTTTTAAACAACTGATGTTCATCCATAGCGATCTTACAATGTTTACTAATGACTTCGAGGTCGCAGCTCTGTCGTCATCTGTTTAACACGCCTCTGGCACGCCTATATCCGATACACCAATGTGATTGGTGCAGCTCGGCTACAAGGGCATATTTAATGAGCAGAATTACTCGGTGCCAGAGTATCTTGCTGAGCAAATTCAAATAGTGCTCTCGCGAGAACTCTGGATTTCCAGGGTAGATTTTACATGCAATAGTTTAAAATAAATATGTACAGTAGCAAGCCTTGCCAAAATCATTGTTTTATGCAGACTACTTTGAATAAAGTCTACTTTTGTTACAATCCTTGGGATGTGTGGATGTCCACCTATATGACACATGCACTAAAACAAATGATAGTCCACTGTATATGTAGAATCAACAATTACATATTCATCTAATGTAAATTGTTATCTTTTTATTGCAATGTGGGCAATTGCTTCTAAGCTTAGTTGTAACCATGGGCACAAAAACAACCTTGCACCAGACAAAAATCAAAAGCAAGAACAGGAATGTCAGGTAAGGGGTTTATTTTACTAGATATTTCATTTTAATCAGATAGGTCATTGCCCTGAATGTAGCCTTTAGGCCGTGACAAATGAAGAACCAATTGCACTTGACACCTGCAAGGCCCAAAGAAACTGTATCCCATGTTCTCCCCTGTCCCACAGGTGACACGGTCTAAGAGTGTAATGACTGTTTCCCAGAATAATTTGGTTTATAGACAGTGCAACATTCAACAGCTACCTGTACACACTCAGTGTATGCATGTATGCTGAGAAACAGTTTCTCCTTCATTCCACTTCATTTAGTCCAAACAGTCTTTTGCACCAATTACATTTAGAAGCTAGGTGCTGAAATCAATCACAGCTTGTTATTCTGTTATTCTGTCTCTGTAATTCTCTGAGTGTCCTCTTAAATTATATAGACAGGTTGATGAGCAATGAATGTAAAAAATGCAACAAAAAATCTTTTCAATCTCAGGTTTATATGACAAATTATTCAGCATTGCCCACATTGAATAAGAAATATTTCCAGCGTTGTTGCTGGTGGTTTAAGTTGGCCAATTACATGATTAGTGTTAAAACATATCTAAGAGTACAAAATGTATTCCAAATTAACTTTACTAGGTCTAATTGTTTTAAAAGCACAACCTTGTGACAGTGATGATACATCTTTATTCACCAGGAGAAGTTAACCTAGTAGGTAGAAGATGGTTTGGAACACTCCTCGATATGGTTTCTAAACAGGCTTGGATCAAGCTCTGTTTTTGGAACCAAAGATGCTGAATTATTATTGATGGTTTTACCCACTTTTCTCAAACTGTCTAAATTCAGTATTAGGGAATTATTAATTACTTATTGACTGATAAAGACACTGAGAGGAGAGCACATTCTCCGGGCAACAGCCACAGAGCATGCTAAGGCCCTACCTACCACAATGGATGACAGGTAGACTTTCAGTCAAAACATAGGCCAATAATTGACGGTTGATAGAATAATACCCAGGGCTGATGAGGTATAAAAAATAAAAGAATAGGTACTTCAGTACAAAAGTTAACCCTAATTGCTTAAGGGTCACTGAATAAATGTCAATATTTCAATATCTGTGACCTCGCAGTTACCTCAGGGAGAACAGGAAATGCAAAACAGACACACTGTCCAAGCAAATTTGAACCTGTATATTTTTATTTGTAAGAACCAGAGTGTGATGACTCACAAATTCAGCTTCCGGGAATACCCAGGCGAGACGAACACCCCGAACGGGTTCAAAACTTAGGAAGTCACTGTAGTAAGTAAAACAAAGCACACCAGATGATATGAATAAATACATATTACAGTACTTCTAAGTGAATACATATGAAATACAGCAAACACAAGGGAAATAGACTAAAGGAAATGCATGAAACCCTAGGGATATTTGATAACCATCAAGGCCCTGTTATGTAATCAAACTAACAGCTAGACTTTTCACTGTCTTGCAGTTCCCTCTTTGCCCATTCAAATCCAGTCGGACAAGACTTAACTATATCCTGAAAGAAGAACATAAGTCAGTCCCTTGTTATCAGTTGACTCGTTTAATTGCAGTTGACGGTCTCTCACTACCGGGAGACTAGTGGTGCTGGTGAGGGGGTCTGGGTAGCGGGGTGACAGAAACATTCCAGTAGAACAGAGGCAGGGTCGGAGGTCGTTGACAGACCTATGTTTAGCATCCGTCAACTAGTGGAGTGAGGCGCAGCGGCACTGATGCTAAAATCAATCATAGCTCGTTAATGACGGGGGCCGCGAGCCGGCAACCCAGGCCATCAAAGGCTGCTGTCACATGACCATATGGCTTCTCCCTGTGGTCCACCCATCTGCCCCGCTGTCAACGCCTGACGCAGAGATTGAAAGGTAGAGGAGAAAGGGCATGCCATATGGAGTATCTGGGTTAGCCTCGGCCGAGCCAAGTGTGTTTACCACGGTGACACCTTCACCTTCATTGTAAATAGCAAGAGGGCATCACGAGAGCTAAAGTAGATCGCGACGGGTTGATGCTGAAACCTTTCACTAAAAAAAACCTCATCGTTGTTTATTGAGGGAGACTTTTGGTGTTAAATATTCATGCGGTGACATCTCTCGTTTGAAGTGTACGTGTGACTTTGTGGAGTCGTTTCTGACTTCTGGAGAGTGCTGCCGACTCAGCTGTTAGTTACTGCTGTGTCAGGGAGTGCTCAAGGGGCATACTTGTTAACATTAGAAAAAGTTTAAAGTTCAGCTTGAAGTTCGAGCATCAAACCCTGAATGTGTTGTGATAGAGTGTAATTTGTAGCTGGTCTCATAAGGTAACCTGCCACGCATTAGCCCTGTGTTACAATCGGCTGAAAGCTGTAATTATTTCTCTGACAAATTCATCATCAGTATATTATTAAAGATTAAATTCCTTCCCCCAAGAAACCAATGGACTTTCTTAGAACACGCTGACTTGGCCAACAAAAAGGCTACATCGAATCCTTGAATGTTCAGCTGCACTGTAGCGTGCAACGACCTGACATCACGCAAAGCATTTTGACATCGGCTGGTGCTTAAAACTTAGTAGATTCAAATTGTTTTCTCGGGCTGTGTTCATCCTCATTTGGTCAGCTGCATCCTGTCTCTTAGTGTCTCTTTGAGAACCTAAAACATCAGATTTTTCCAGCCCTCCAAAACAATTCTCAGGCAAAACTGAATTATTGGTGATTAATTCTTATAGGTTTTACTGTTGTTTGTCTTTTGAAGGCTTTTATCTCCCATTCCATCTCGTGTTGTCTCCCCCCAAAACGACAACTCCTCCGCCTGGACAGGGTTAGCACTCCAGTGGCCAATAAAATGCTGCATGAGGGGGGATAATACGAGACAGAGCTTCGTCGAGGAGGACGGCAGACTGGCACTTTAGTCATGTTAATGTGGAAGAGTATGACGTTTCGCAAATAGGATTTACCGTACGGGGCCCCTATGAAATGAAATTGCAGTCTCATAAAATGTACTTTTAAAGAAATTGTGTGAGAGAACTCTGGGTAGTAAATTAAACTCCTCTGGCGGGATTAGATGAAGCAAGATGGAGGGAAGGAAGTAGTCAAGGGGGGTTGGGGGGGTGTAACTGATTGTCACTGAAGGAGGTAATATAACACTTCCTCTCTCATTCCCCTTGCATTTAATTTTCTATTTCATTTTCGTCTGCACTGGCAGTGGCATTATGAAAGAGATGGGATTGTATTTTAACTAATTTAGTACCGGCGAATTCAGCGACAACACGTGCATGCCTGTTTACTGTACATGCTTTACATACTGTATGGAAGAGTGCATCTCTGCAGTGTGCTAGAGGGGGATAGCTGTAGAAAATAATCCTAAATGTGAAGTTGATTTATAGCTAAGGAAGAAAAAATCTCCACTCGTGTAATATTTGCCAGCTGATTCTTAGGTGATTATCTACCCGGCAGGCACATCCTGTTCCTTCTATTAGTGGCCACAATTAGAAGCTGACCTGTGATAGGTTGCTATTAGAGCCACTTAAAGGCCATCTACAGTTCCCACCTGGGCTCACTCCACAATGCCGTCAGCAGCCTCACTTTATACGGCCTCAAATCTCTCCAAGCAGGTTAATGCCGCTGCAGGTCTGAGAGTTCGGGGATGTATAGCGAACTGCTGCGTAGGCCCATCTGCAGAGGTCTTGAGCTCAGATAGCAGGTGAACTGGTTATAAGCTTCGGTATACTGTATGAACGCCCTATGCCCCCTGGGAAAATCATGTTCCACACTTCTTTAAGTCAACTTTTCCTTCCGCTCGGATGTTTGTCAATCATCTGTTACAAGTATTAGCAGAAGTACAGTACATGACTCACCCCTCAAGTTTTGTACTTTGCGTGATCTCATCTTGAATGTTTTACTCACTAAAAGGCACGGTCTAAAAATAACGGCATGAACTCCAATAGAACAAAAATGTATGAAAAAAGAAGACATCTCGAAACGTATCCTCAAAGAAATTGTGAAGAATGACAATTTCTGAATTTTTACTCAAATGAAAGTTTGAAAAGGACCTATCGTGTTGGTTTCATTATAAAACACTTTGCGTAATTGTAACTTTTTAATACCTTTGTGATAGCATCATTATGTCAATCACGGACAATGCTAATGTTCAGACCGAGAGGGCAGGACGACACGCCAAAAATATTTAATAAAAGCACTCATGCCTGTCACTGTCACTACACAGGAACCCTCTGTATTCACACGGAAAGCTCAGATCACAAGAGCTTTAAAGTCTAGGGACATCTCCCTTGTACGTTTAGCTTCAGCACTGTACCAGAAACAGTGTTTTTGCTACCGTAGACAGCAGGGATGGGACATGAGCCCACGCATCCACTGGGATATGTGTCATCAAGGCCAAAGGACCACGGTAAGGGGACAGGTGACAGGTCAGCTCAAAGATGCCAGTGGTAGATGACGGTCAGAGCAATGACACAATAACAGGGCTTAAGAGAATGTGAGTGGAAGGCCTTAATACGTCTACTGAAGGACATATGACAAGGTTATGAGTGTGTATCCTTTATGGCTGTCTGTTGCTAGGCTTCCCTGCTTTGATATCTGTAGCAGCTTGACTTTTAATAAAGGATGAGTGTCGAGAAATCCGTTTGGAAAGCTTTAGGGTTGAATCGATTTATGGTAAGGACGATGATTGTATTGATGAAAAGTTGGTTAAATTAGCTACAGTATATGGTAATGGCCAGAGGGGAATAACATACCAAAACTATATGCAAAAACGTATTTCTGTGAGACACTTCAAACCTTCTCGAAATCATTCAGGGAACAAACGTTGTGTTCTATTATAAATGAATGAAAATGTCTGTTACGCTCCTCTAGTTCTCACTTCAGTGCTTTTCAATAAGGTTTTGAGTGATAGCAAACTTCAGATATTGTTTCAAATTCTCCATCTGGAGGAGAGAAGAAAACGAGTTCCCTCAGAAGTTTTGTCACACATTATATACAGAGAGCGCTTATTCGGCATGTTACCGTCTTTGGAGCCTGCATCACAGCTAGACTGTTTGCAAAGCCACTCATACCCCTCTTTCAATCCATCTCACTGCCACTCGCCCCGTCATACGTTTCATTCTTCTTCCTCTCCCCAGTTGCACACTACAGCACACGTTGCACTATTGTGTACTATATCCATCTCAGGCCTGCCCCTCTCTTAGCCTCAGTGTATTTTTACACATACCCAGGTGTGTTTTTTGAGATGTGCTAAGATGTGACAATATGTATTATAATTTAGTGCTTAGGGCTTGGAGAAACCACGTAACGCTCTTGCATATGCATACCTTACTGATTACGTATAAAATAAACATAGTTCCGACTCCCCCTCTCTCTCCACAGCTCACCCCCCGTCTGCCATTTCACGCATCATTTGTCTGTTTAATTGCAGCTGGCTGGAACTCTTCCATATAGCCCTGCAGCTCGGCACCACCCATCTAGTCCTGCAGCCGCGGCATAACGCTATTCAATTAGCCCACGCTAGACGGTGCTACGGTGAAGCAAGCCAGCGGCTGTTGTTTGGGCGCTCAATCACTTAAGGCCACGATGCCAAAGCGGAGAGAACGGGCACACTCACACTCATGGCTTCCATGGACAATGACGACAGCAACCAGTCATTTGCTGGACGCAAGAATGCCTGTTTAGTTGTATTTACGAGGGTTGTACTTCAGCTGGATTTCTGTTTTTATTTCTTTTTTGTAAGGTGCTTGAGGTCGGTAAAAAATGTAAATAGTACTTTACTGGTCAATATGTGAAGAGTGTCTCAGTAGGAAAAATGCTGAAGTTTTGACTGTTAAACACTGATAATGTTTTACAGTCGAGAATGGACGGCGGTACTTGACTTGCTTTGATGTCCATGTGGTGGTTGCCCATTGACGATGGGTGGCTCTTTAAATATGTATTTACGGAGAGGTAAAGTTTTCCTTACAGGCGTTAATGTTTAGTATTCCCAGCACAAGACAGGCTATTGAATCATTTAGTGTGTTTCAAGAGCTACTTGAGAGCCTCATTGTTTTTTCTTTTTTGTGTTCTTATTAGACCATTATGGTTAGTTGGCATTGAAGCCAGGCGTTGTATCTGTTTCCATAGAGACGCCACTCTCTCACCCTGGTTGGTTCTGGAAGGATGTACTGTAGTTGAAGAAGAATAATGAGCTTAGCGAGGAAAAGCTACCTCTTTGCTGACAGACCCAGACTAATACATAGTTGTACTGCATTTCTGGAGCTGTAGTACTTTCAGATTGCGAGTTTAGACACTAAATAGAACTGTAACAACTGCAATATGAGGGGAATAAAGAACAGGTGGAGATGTACAGAACAATTGGGTGATAGAGAGGCGAATATGTTTGCGTGTTCATGCACCAGAATGTGGAACAGAGCGAGGACGCCGCATCCCACAACTTTCAGTATCAGCATGCGAAACCCAATCTCCGCATACGCATACACGTACACGTCGCTCCCCCTACACACTCTCCCTCCATTGAGATACCATGGGTAATTATTAGGCTGTTAATGATTGCTTTGCTTCAGCAGCACCATTCATTACAGGGGCTTCCTCAGCCCCCGACCGAGCCCATGAGACATCTTATCACACACCACACCCCTTGATGGGTTTAATTCAACCCTATTAACCAACAAATGTGTGTGTTGGACGCTGCCAGATAGGTCCAGAAACACCCCATCCACAGAAACCCTGGTAAAGTTTACTCTATTAGTCTAATACTGTATGTTTCCATCTCTCCAGCTTACACAATCTCAGAGTTATACCAGAGGTTTTGTTATACCAGTTTGTTGGTGTTCATGTTTTTGTCTGTGAAAAGTTACTGAAAAGAACAAAGGTGAATTGTGTCAAAATATAAAACAGAGTTTTCCTGGTTGCTCTGCAACCAGATTGAATAATTTTGTGAACACAATAGTCTAACGTGTTTTATTATTTGTAAATACTTTTACAAACAAAATTAGTATTAACATGACTTCTGTCATTGGGGCACAGTACTGGAGTAAGCAGAATGCTCTAGAACTTCATCAATGGCAAATATCAAATGTGAAAATTAAATCACAGACCTTGTATCTGACTTCTAAAGCAAAGCCCTATTTCCCCTGGTGCCCTCATAAGTCCTTTCATTGCAGATGAGGAAGAGGAAGAAGAAAGTCTAGAAGAAGAGTGCTTTTCTCTGCTCCTTTTTGGCATCCTGAGCGATTGATGTTTGAACAATGGCCGACCTCGCCAGACAGTGGAGGCTCAGGTGGAGACAGAAGTTAAGGATTGCAGAGTAAATTTTTAAAGAGACGTCCGGGCTGGATTTTGATTTATGTGTCGGCTATACATTTGTCTTGCCTGGGAGGCTAGATGTGGAGGTGTTTAAATGGAGAGAGGTTGTTTGTCACTAGCCCTCACTCAAAGGGATTATTATTTGTGTTCTGGGTCTTGAATATGATCGCAAAGGTCTTGTCACTATGAGAAATTTGTCCCGGGGAAGATGATGAACATATACTAGAGTTTATTAAAGCGTAAATCTCTTTAAAATGCAACCAAGGGTCTTTTTGATAAAGTATCTCAGTCAAACCTTCTTTTTAAAGCATGATGAGGAAAACACCACTTTTAAATTTTTTTGTATTTTTGGTTTCAGTCAAACCGCCTTTTGAATGGGAGTGATAGGGGCACTACTATGATAACATCAAAATCACTATTTTTCAAACACTAAGAAGGCTTGACACAACATGAAACTTTGCTCGAAGTATCACCAGGAGATGTACACTTGAATTTGAGAACATTGTTTCTGTACATTGAGGCAAAAAAGCAGCTACCAGAAACACAAACTGCTGAGGTGAGCTGTATAAAACATTTTTTTTTGTAAACTCTGTCTACAAAAACAATGAAACAAACTATGAAACTATAACTTTCATCTACCATTCAAAAGCTGCCTATAAGCTAGCTTCGTATCAAAACGATAACAGGGTCATTAAATTAACTATTAAATTTTGCGTCCTTAGCATAATTGTCATGGAAGAGAATTCAGCCCTTTAAATAAACACTTTTTCTGGTCAACAAAGACATGGTTATAATCTTATGCTTGTCTACTTACAACTTAGCTTTGTAAATATGTTCCTCGATATTTCCAAAGTAGGAAAAACTTAATGTCTTCCTGAGTTGCACTGAAATGTTTAACCAGAATTTATCTGGAAGATTTTCTTCTACTGTTTTGGGTGTAGTAGAATACAGAGTTCCTATACAACGGTCTTATTGCTGCCTCCCCAAAACATGCAATATTCTGACCTATTACGTTGCGACATGGGAAAACAGATTTGAACTACTTTGGAGATAGTATAGACAAACATATTATTAACACAGCTAAATTGTAGGTAGACAAGCATACAATTATATCCACCTTAGGAAAAATCATGCTAAGGACGGGAAACATGAAAGGTAATGTAATGACCCTATTATCGTTTCAATAGAAAGCCACCTATATGCCAACCGTGACGTTTCTATGAATTGCGCCAGGGCCAAAGCAAGCACAGCACCCATATATTATGCATTAGACAAGACTGGCCATAGTAGGACGACATTATGTCACTGAAACATGCTTTTCACAATACCTGACCATTGATGGAGCCATAGCAATTGATGGAAAACCTCTTTTAATTAACCATTAACCTTTTAAGAAATTACCAAAAACATTGAAATGGATTAAAAACAGATTCGGTGCTGGCTTGTCTAAATTACCTGGGTTGCAATAGTGAGCTTAGCACCTCAATCTGAATGTTAATTGGCTTATTTACCTTCATTGTAATGAGGTGGCCAGGCCTCCAGCCTGGGGTAAATGGGTGATTATTGTTTAATTCTGTGTTGATAACTAGCCTGAAGGAACTTGCATTGTTAAAGAGGGAATCTCCATAATTTGGTCTGGAGATGCTATTACCTCAAATATATGCATAGCACTGTGTCACCTATCAATCTAATATCAGAGACAACTTTATGGTAATTGGTTTTTGGTACTTGTTTATACCAGTTTTTACATTACTGACTGCATATAGGTGGCCTTGAATGCGTCAACAAACAAAACAATTGTAGATTATGCACGGCTAGTGCTATCAAAAATAATTGAGAAATATTTTTTTATGATAGCCCTGTGCACAAGGTGGCATTCTTGATTACCAGATCAATCGCCTTCTGAATCTCACCATGAACCGACATGCGAGTCCATTGCCAGAGTTTATTGAGCTTGCGCCTTGTTCCTATACTCAGCACATGCTGTCCTGTTGAGGTAATACATTTTTATCACTTACGTCAGGACGTTTAACGCTACCACACTATGCAAATTATTACTTCCTATTACTTCCTCAGGTTTTATTTTCGAGCTGACAGTATTGGAGAAAAGCTGAGTGTCCTGTTATTGATTTTCCCTCCAGGCACTAGGTCTGTAAACTATTCCTCTTGACGCTGCTTGATATGTATCTAAAATCATAAAAATGTGTGAGCAATCCATTAAGCCACACTGCTTGCAGCAAGCTCTTTTTTAAAAACAAGTTAAAAAAAATGTAAAACCTCCATACGATATGAAGTGCAGTGGTGTTCACCACCTTGTTTGATTTCAACTTTAGTTTTAGTAGTATGCTGAGACAATTATGTAATACAATGTTATAACAAGTGCCTTGCTGAATATTCCCAGTAGGATCTTTAATGGAAAATCTGTTTAGACACTAGTAGTATGTGGTTGGATTACTTAGCTATATTACAATGTTTTATTTCCACACACCAAATGTGACTTGTTTAAACATACTTACTGTACAAGCGGAACTCCTCCGTTTAAGCAGTGTGACACCAAGCAAATGGTACGTCATTAATCAAATCTCACCCTGAAGGTAGTAATGCATTCAGCTTCATTAATCGGCACACAGCCGAGGTTAAGAGGAATATAATGTGTGTGATATCTCAGTAGCAGGCTAACAGGAAAGGAGACCTTTTCAATTGCATATCACAATATGACAGTTCTCCTGAAACATATTCAGGACGTGGCTGGAGGACTGGAGGACAGGTACAGTAGCGGACAGTGAGGCTTTGTGAATACCACACAATACATTTTAGGTTGTACACATCAGTATCTAAAGCAGAATTAAATTAGATGGTGAATGAGGAGATGGGGATAAACTCTAATTGATATACTGCATGGTTGTTTTATTTTTTTCCATCTAGTTGCTGTGGCATCCTGTTGATTTCATGTTTTCTTCCCAACTAAGTCTGTCAGAGGTGACGGTACTTGGGAATTTGAATGAATTTACTGAACATCTCACTGGTCAGAGAATCACCCAACACCTCTATGGTTGTCTCTGTGTTCAGGTCATTGGCACACAGCCAAGGTTAAGAGGAATTATTTGCGTTATATCTCAGAAGCAGGTTAAGAAAAATATCATTTGTGTAATATCTCGGAAGCAGGTAAAGAGGAGAGTAGACCTTTCCAAATGCTTGTCACTATGACAGTTGTCCTGAAACTATTACTGTATGTTAAAGGTCTATATATATAAAGTTTACAAAAAAGGCTGTAAAAACATTAACAGCACAGGTAATGAGCTACAACAGAAGTGGAATATGTTCATTAAATATTGATCTTCTCCTGAGGCTTTTCTAATATTTTATAGAGATTGCAGAATAGTACTTCATTCCTACACACATATATTTGCCAGATACATGGGAACTTTCAGTCTACACTTTGTGAAGTCCTTAGGGGTAGTTGGTCAATCAATCAATCAAATCAATCTAATATATATTTTATAAAGCCCTTTTTACATAAGCAGTCACAAAGTACCCATCTTTGGGCCATCATTTGGGAAGTCTTTAGCACTTTAAACCACAAGTTGAGATTCAGGTTGATCGCCATTGCAATATGTTGATTGGGTGGTGACTTATTTTGGTGACACAACCACTTTGGGCCTGGTTTCTGTTGGAAGCAACCAAGTTTTTGGCCAACATTTCTAGGTACTTGGTCCATGATGACGTTTGAAAATGAGCTAATCCGATTTATAACAGGTTTGCAGATATAGTATCTGTAAAATGATTGGCTAAAATGGGGGTTTGAAGCCTTTGACAATTGTCCGTTGACCACATGGTCAGATGCAGTGTTGGGCAAAGTTACTTTTAGGATTACTTTTCAGTTACTTGATAAGTTCACAAGTTTTGGGAAGTCCCTAATTGGATCTTTTCTTGCTGAGCGGCCTTTCAGGTTATGTCGATATATGACTCGATACTATGGTACTAATTTCCTCCAGCGTGATGGCTGCGTGGTCCCATGGTGGTTATACTTGCATACTATTGTCTACACTGATGAACATCGTTCCTTCAGACTTCAGGTCTACGTTTTTTCCAGATCTTAGCTGATTTCTTTTGGCTTTTTTCTTGTGTCAAGCAAAGAGGGAGTAAGTTTTAAGAAAATTAACTGTCTATTATGAGACTGTTGGATGTCTTCAGCATAGATAGTCAGGATAAAGGAACATGACATTAGTCTGTCTGCATCTGGATGTATGAAGACCACCCATGTTGTGCATCATGGCATGAAATGGAGGCATTTTAATTTAAATGTCTCCAGAAAAACTTAAAGCATTGCAAATTCAGCTACTCAGATGTTTGTCTGGAGACTGTACAGATGTTGTCTTTTACTGACTGTGTTAGCCTTACCGTACAGTAGGCTTGTAGGGTAGCTGTCTGATGCTGACATAGTCTGTTTCAACCAAATAAATTAGAACGCATAAACAAATGCAGTACCAAGGTAGACTTATAAATGTGTCCAATTTATTTAAAAAAAGTACTGTTCAGACAAATCAAATGTTGGCAATTGTTTTATAAGTGCATTATTACACTCCAGCCTGTGCGTTGCCAGGGAATAACCGCACACCTCAGCAGTTGATGCCATCTTGTTATTCCCTGGCATCGCACAGGCTGGAGTTTTTTAATGCTTACATGAGCAGTGTATAGGTTGTATACATGAATTTAAAATTGCACATGCATATTTATAGTTTAATATCAGAGTCAGAATATTTTTTATTCATCATTTGTGAACGTGTTGCCTTTACAGTGAAATGGTAGGTTATGAATTCCTTACCAATCAATGCAAATCGTTCTAGTAGAATAATTAAAAACAAGTGTAGCAACAACACTTGAGAAATATAGTATATACTGTAGAAATTACATTGTTTAAAATAACTACTGGATCAACAGCAGTGAAAACTGACAGTCAGCATATACCAGCCGTGGTCGGGTGGATCTTAATTGGGGATGCCAGGCTCGCGCATTACCCTCTGGAGTGGAGGAAACAGAAAATCATCAAACAATGGGTTTGATGCGCTACACCAGTTCCATTTACTTCGGTCCCAAACTTAATGTGAGCACGGCGTCCTGAATTAAGATCCATTCACTCTGGTCCCAAACGTAATGCAAGCCCAGTGTCCCCAATTAAGATCCACCGACCGCGGCTGGTATATTCTAGCATCACTTACAAAATGGTGCATGTTTTTGTTAAAAACTCTATCATGTAGCCAAGACATTGCTAATGTTGCATATTTCTAACATTTTTAAAAAATGACAGATTTCTAATTAATAATTCAAATACAATGGCAAAGCCACTTATGTTTTGACGATAATATTGTCACGTTCTTGTCGTATGGTGTGCATAGAGGGGGACACAAAGGCAGTCGAATGCAAGAGATCATGGTTTATTGTACACATGTTTCCGGGATAGCCTACTCAGGGATTCCAGTGAGCATTAACAACAGAGATAGCGGTAGCGTACGCTTACTAACAAAGTCAATACTTCCTCGTACTCTCAGCAGTGGTACGGACACTGAAGATACACTAGCGACTGCGAACGCTTACACATATGGCAACACACAATTGACACTCACTTGGTTGTAGCTCCTGGAATATACTCCATGTAACACAGGTACCGAAACGTATAAGACATGTAGTGACAGCCTCATGTAGAGAACAATAATCCACACCTCGTCTAGCAACCAGGTTGTTTAAATGCAGAATTCAAAACATACTAACAGGAAACGGCTGAACGCAATCGTAATCAGAGAGAGGCGTGGCTAACATAAAAGGGGAAACACAGGGAATAAGGCAGAACGGAAAACTACATGCAATGCACTGAAGGGACCCAGGAGGAAGACAAATCCAATCAAAATCAACCAACATATATAAAGTCCCTTTCTCAGTTCCTATAAACGCCAGCCTACACTAGGCTGGACGTTACAAATACCTTATGTAAAATGTAAATGTAATACCACCTTATTGAATAAAGGTATCAATTTGTAACAAAACACGTGAAAATTCCTGGGTGACAAAATTTTGAACACTAGTGAATATTCAGGGATGTTAGAATTAGCGACACATTTTTAGGCAGTCAATGATGAAATATTTAAGCTCAATTAATCATGTTTTGACCATAATAGAGTGCAGTTTGTCACCCAGGTATTTTCATGTGTTTTGTTAGAAATTGATACCTTTGTTCAGTAAAGTGGAATTACATTGATTTACAGTGTATCCGAAAAGTATTCACAACGCCGCTTAACTTTTTCAACATTTTGTTGTGCTTTTTAAATTTTAAATTTTTAATAAATTTGCTAAGATTTCAAACACACTTCTTTCACTGTCATTATGGGGTATTGGTTGTAGAATGTTTAGGGAAATAATTAATTTAATCAATTTATGAATATGCGTGTAACATTAAACATTTTGAAAAGTGAAGCGCTGTGAATACTTTCCGGATACACTGTAAAT
Source organism: Umbra pygmaea (assembly GCA_016801145.1). Classification (NCBI taxonomy): domain Eukaryota; kingdom Metazoa; phylum Chordata; class Actinopteri; order Esociformes; family Umbridae; genus Umbra; species Umbra pygmaea. Next base: position 7,768 of record JACXGM010003204.1, on the reverse strand, counting down.
CAATGTAATTCCACTTTACTGAACAAAGGTATCAATTTCTAACAAAACACATTAAAATTCCTGGGTGATAAACTTTTGAATGCTTTTGAATATTCAGGCATGTTAGAGTTAGCAGCAGAGCAGCAGGGTAATACAGTATATACAAAAGAGTTAACGGCAGAGCAGCAGGGTAATACAGTATACAGTGCCTTGCGAAAGTATTCGGCCCCCTTGAACTTTTCGACCTTTTGCCACATTTTAGGCTTCAAACATAAAGATATGAAACTGTAATTTGTTGTGAAGAATCAACAACAAGTGGGACACAATCATGAAGTGAAACGAAATTTATTGGATATTTCAAACTTTTTTAACAAATAAAGAGCTGAAAAATTCTTAATACTTTGTAGCGCCACCTTTTGCTGCGATTACAGCTGTAAGTCGATTGGGGTATGTCTCTATCAGTTTTACACATCGAGAGACTGAAGTTTTTGCCCATTCCTCCTTGCAAAACAGCTCGAGCTCAGTGAGGTTGGATGGAGAGCGTTTGTGAACAGCAGTTTTCAGTTCTTTCCACAGATTCTCGATTGTATTCAGGTCTGGACTTTGACCTGGCCATTCTAACACCTGGATATGTTTATTTGTGAACCATTCCATTGTAGATTTTGCTTTATGCTTTGGATCATTGACTTGTTGGAAGACAAATCTTCGTCCCAGTCTCAGGTCTTTTGCAGACTCCATCAGGTTTTCTTCCAGAATGGTCCTGTATTTGGCTCCATCCATCTTCTGAAGAGAAGCAGACCCAAACCATGATGCTGCCCCCATCATGTTTGACAGTGGGGATAGTGTGTTCAGGGTGATGAGGTGTGTTGCTTTTACGCCAAACATAACGTTTTGCATTGTTGCCAAAATGTTCCATTTTGGTTTCATCTGACCAGAGCACCTTCTACCATATGTTTGGTGTGTCTCCCAGGTGGCTTGTGGCAAACGTGAAACAACACTTTTTATGGATATCTTTCAGAAATGGCTTTCTTCTTGCCACTCTTCCATAAAGGCCAGATTTGTGCAGTATATGACTGATTGTTGTCCTATGGACAGACTCGCCCACCTCAGCTGTAGATCTCTGCAGTTCATCTCCTTGTATGAGCTGAAAGTTTAGAGGGACGGCCGGGTCTTGGTAGATTTGCTGTGGTCTGATACTCCTTCCATTTCAATATTATCACTTGCACAGTGCTCCTTGGGATGTTTAAAGCTTGGGATCTTTCTGTATCCATATCCGGTTTTAAACATCTCTACAACAGTATCTCGGACCTGCCTGGTGTGTTCCTTGTTCTTCATGATGCCCTCTGTGCTTTCAACAGACCTCTGAGACTATCACAGAGCAGGTGCATTTATACGGAGACTTGATTATACACAGGTGGATTCTATTTATCATCATTAGTCATTTAGGTCAACATTGGATCATTCAGAGATCCTCACTGAACTTCTGGAAAGAGTTTGCTGCACTGAAAATAAAGGGGCTGATTAATTTTCCTCGCCCAATTCGTCAGTTTTTTATTTGTTAAAAAAGTTTGGAACATCCAATAAATTTCGTTCTACTTCATGCTTGTGTCCCATTTGTTGTTGCTTCTTCACAAAAAATTACAGTTTCATATCTTTATGTTTGAAGTCTGAAATGTGGCAAAAGGTCGAAATGTTCAAGGGGGCCGAATACTTTCGCAAGGCACTGTATGTTCAGGGACATGGGTCATACAGTCTCAACGTTGTCAAACCAGGAAGATGAGGAAAATTTTTCATGATTAGTTATCAGTTTAAGGTGGGCATCAGCAGTCACTGAGCATGGTCGTATTAGTCTCTAGAGGACAGATTCCTTCTGAGATCCTCTGGGAGAGAAACCGTTCAGGGGAATGGATTTTTCACTCATGATTGACCTGTACTAAGCCTGCTTTCAGTTGAGAATATTTGAAAGATTGGGTGAATGGGTTGTAAGGGGTCAGCCATGATCTTTTCTGTATGCTGCTTTGCCCTGAAAACATTCTGGACGTTGCTGGAGGACAGGTAGCAGCCAGTGAGGCTTTGTGAATACCCCACAATACATTTTAAATTGTAGACATCAGTATCTAAGGCAGATTTAAACTAGATGGGGATACACTCTGTTATTGATTTACTGTATTTTGCCATGTCAGGGTTGACTGGGAATTTGTTTTAGTTTTTTTCCAGCTGCTGTTGTTTGCTGGGATGTTGTATTCACACCTAAGGCTGTGAGAGGTGATGGTACACGTATGTGGGAATTTGAATGAATTTGCCGAATCTTACATCTCACTGAAATCAACTACCACATATATGTTTTTGGTCTGTGTTCAGGTAATTTTGATTGCACCAGGCCACCAGCCAATTAACTGATCAGTGTTCTGGTTTGAAAACATCATCAGCTTAATGCATTGTGGGAGGTGTAGTCAGTTGTAGAGCCTAAGCAGGAAGAGGGATAGTACAGGCATTTTTGCAACACTCCAGGGCACAAGAATGATGAGTTAGAAAATGAGCACTCAGATATTACATTTAGTCAGATCTCACTTTTAGCCAAAGCAGTTTTACTCTGTGGTCATTCTGGGAGGATTTTGTTGAAGTCAGAGCCCACAAACAGTGACCTTACGCAGTATGTGTTTGGGTGTGGGAGGATGTAGTGGAGACCCATGTTGATAGCGTCATCCGCCTGATTGGTCGGTAAGAAAACTGCAGGGGTCAACGTCGGTGTCACTACTGGGACAGGCCTCGCTCGGGTTTACTGCCAAATCCCAATGCAGCTTGCAATATCCAGGTATTTACTTTTTTGAATAAAAATGTTTGGTGTGGCCACTTGATTTTTTTCTTAAAAAAGTAGACTGATATATTTAATTTTGTAAAATTATTATTAATCATTAGGTATAGTAACAATTTGATATACTTTGGAATAAAAATAAAAATAAAATTCTCAGTGCATTCTGAATTTTATGAAAATTTCTATGCTATAGATTCTACGTAAGAGCTTCTACGCAATAGATTCTACGTTTTATTGGTTATCATACATTTTGCTATCATTTCGATGGTGACCTGCATGAGGACACATGGAAAACCCTGATACAAAAAAGAGTACAAAACTAATAGAAACTTGTATGTTAAGTGGAAGGGACAAATTATAATGTGTAATTAACATAATACACCTCACATTTAAAATCAGGTGTCGTTAATAATGAGCGCTTGTGTTTGAAGAAGCTTCTTCATTAGGCCAAATGAGCGTGTGATTTCTGTTCTCTTTGATGTCACTTCACACGGCAAAACCGGATTGGGAACGGAGGGCTAATGAAGCTCTGAAAACGACCGTCGAGTTCAGTGAATGTCAGCGCTTCCTTTGACATTAAAAGTTAACAAGGAGACCCTAAGTCCCTTTGATGTGTCTGGCGCACCGGAGAGCGAGATCCAACCGGAAGCTTTTGATACTTAGTCGAACAAACTCAAACCGCAGAGATACAACATGGCGACATGGGGAGCGGATATACACAACACTGGACCTAGAGAGCAGATGGAGAACGAGAGCAGCTTTCACCCTACCTGTTTTACTTCCTTCTAAAAGATTTGACTACCTCAGTCCTCTTGTTACAGTAGGTCTGCTTAGTAAATCAGGCAAGTACAAAATCACTCTACTCTAAAGCAACCATCATACACAGTAAAAATGTCAGCGTTAAATTAACACTCTTAGTGTTTATATAGGTCCAGAGTGTTAATGTAACACTTAGGGTGTTGATTTAACACTGAAGTTTTTACTGTGAATCTTGACTTGTGAATGAGAACTTCAAAATGGCATCCCAATGTTCAAGAATGCTTCATAATTAGGGTTTATATAGGACACGTACCTACTTTTTTCTGTCTTTCAGCATTTTTTACTTACCTGTAAGTAGCCCATCGTTCACAAACTAATAGTGAACAACATGTTCCCTGAAGTGCACTCTCCATCAGCAAATTCACAAGTATCTACTGTACCTGCATCTTTGTGTTGATGGATTTATGCTAATTAGCATTAGCTAGTGAGTGGATGCTCCTTTGGAAAAGAGTGCAGCAAGGAGAGCCTAATTAATTTTCAGACTCTGCCTTTGATGTGTCTAATTACTCCAAGCTTTCCAACTTCATTAGTCGGTGTGCTACTGCTAGCTCAGTGGACATCGGAACCTGGTCCCCATGGTTGCCGTGGCGGTTGCTATGCTGAAGAGATGGTTTTATATTGTGTATGAGAATATATATACAGTACCTGCCTGCATATCTTTGTGATCCGTTATTATTAGACATGCTGCAAGAGCACACGAGCTTGAGCCAGAGCTATTCATCAGGCTTTTCAGCACTGTCTTTTGATTAATGTTTGCTCACATTACCTCAGTAACAGGCAGCATTTCTTTCTTTTTGTCAGCCATGTGTGAACTACTTTCGTCAGCGAATCTCAATTGTTTTGATTCCTCAGTGTTTTATCCAAAATGTCCCTCTCAAAACGCCCCGAATGAGAAGGTTAAATGTTACTCTCCTCTAAATAGTAAGGAGATCAAAGGATGATGGAATTTAGGCAAAACTTCTAATTTCCTACTTAGGAATAATATATCATGCTACTAGCAGAGACTTATTGTTCAGATGCAACACTTTCATTAATTTGATATATTTATTTTAATTACAAGGAGTATTATTGCACTACTAACATATGCTTTGATAATTACATCAATTCACTTCAGTTAAGATAACACAATATTACACTTTTTATTTTGGCCCGCTGATAGCAATAAACACTGTGAAAAAGTGTTTGAAAACCAGTCACAGCAGTAGGCTTATTATTTGTGTGGACAATACTGGTGAAATAAAAACTGTACACATGCACATTCAGTCAATGTAAAGGCTCATCAAAGTCTGGTTTTGAGTGACATTTGAGATATTAATTAATAATGCGCTTCATCGATCTGACCTTCAGATGAACAGAGCTCACATGAAAGTCCGGTTCTCAATAAAAGTCCAGTAAAAAACCTCAAAGAAGTCATTCATCAGTCCCTAATAAAAGTGAAATATTAACAGCTTCCGTTCTTAGCTCTTGCTTTGGTTTCTTTATCAGCAATTCTCTTGGTTCAAGAACATGATTTGCTTTTACAAAACCATTTTGCAAAACTGTTTCTCAAAAACACATACCGGTAGGTGTTTGTTTTCTCAATCACTCTGCAATTGAGTGAAACTCTTTGGTTACACTTAACTTGGAGAGTCCAAAATTCCATATGTAGGTGCTCTTGATATGACAAACTATCAACAAACTATCTGTTAATAAGCAACTTATTGTGTAATTTATGGGTAGGGGTAAGTTTAGAATATGTTTAAGGGTAATGGTTAAGGTTAGGCTTAACATTAGGGGAAGGGTTAAGGTTAGAATTAGGGTTAGGGCTAGTAGATAGTTTGTTAAAATGTTGTTGATAGTCTGCAGATAATCTGTAGAGCATCTACAGATACACTTTTTGGACTCTCAAAATAAAGTGTTACCAACTCTTTTACCAATTTTGTCAAGTTTATATCAGAATACCCTACTACTTGGGAGGTAATGCAATAATTTCCTTCATGTACTGTATATGCAGGGTAGTTTTTCATGAGGGTGGGCAGATGGGGCCACTGAAATCCTCAGGGTGTCACACCAAACGAAAAGCTACAACTGAATTTCAGGAATTCTATGTTGCTGTTGTAGTATATGTGTGGTGGTCTGTCTGTCATGATGGGAAAATAGTAGAATCAGGAGGCAGATGCGTTCTCTCAAATCAAAGGTTGTTTTATTGTTTCCAAAAATATAGACTACTTTGTGTAGAGACACAAAGGTAACAAACGCAAACAGATACCGAGACTTGACTAAACTTTTTGACTCAATTTAAAATGATGTAACTTTAGTTGTGATAAAGATATCTGAGTGATTCAAACATATTTGTATTCAGGAGAGTTTGTATTCAGAATGTCAAAATGTCACCATGTGAAGGGTTTCTCCAGAACTCCACACATATATACTGTAGGCTAAGTAAGGCTAAAGTCAATATGAGAGTTAAGCAATCACATACTTTGGTTTCTTATTTAACAGTTAATGTTACAAAGTATCTGATGTGCATAAACTAATACCAGTACAGTATCAGTTATTGAAATTAATTTAAAAAAAGAGAGGTAAATAAAGTGGGTAATGAATAGTCACATTGATTCTTATGTTCACTTGGGAGTAACCTGAATAAACTTACTGTAGGTACAGTAAAGATGTACCAGCTTCATTCTTATAGCTTGTCTCTGCATGTTCACAATGTTGTAAAAACAATTAAAAAGGAAATGAAATCCGGTGAAAGGCTTGCTCAGCGTCTTGCATAACTGGTAGAGAATGTCACTAGTAAACACTTTGACTATTAGAAGTCTCACAAGAAATGGTCTTGTAGGGACCACTATTTCAGCTGCGAAACCCTCTTTGCAAAAAGGCAACAAGCAGAAATAGTTTCTTAGCTGCAACAAACACTACAATGGCATCTCATGTAAGACTTATTGTCATAGCTTCTGGAAATGTATTTAATTGTCTGAAAATTCATGTTCTGCTGTTGGCTTCAAAAATAAAATAAATAAAAATTGCTTGTACTTTTTATAAACTCTAGTCTAGGAGCCCAAAATAGTGTGCCACTGGGAAATGTAGACACCCTTTGAGAGGGAGGAGGGAGAGAGAGAAAGTGAAAGAGAAAAAGAGAGAACGAATGAGATTAAAAGAGTTGCTTGGTCGAGGGATTTTTAGGGCTAGGTTCTGGTGCATGCTGGGAATTGTACTAACTAATGAGATCCGGCAGACTCGGTGTGTGAGGCCCCCAGGGGCCCATAGTCTATCTTACATGGCCCGAGACTTGCTGACTCGCTGAAACACCTTTCCCCCTCAGACTTTGTTTTTCTACACATAGCAGCAGCCGTTTACACACTCTGGGAAACTCCAGGAGAGCCATTGACATCTAGAGACCTCATCTGTTTACTTGTGTGACCGTTTGTGGTCGGTTGTGTCGGGGGTGGGGGGTAATTGGCTCGCTGTGTTGTTGTTTTCACGATGGTATTATCGTCAGTTCATAATGAAATGCATGTTTAGTAAAAGGACAAGGCACCAGGGAATTTTAGAAGCTGGGTTTCGTAGACGGACTGCAAACATTGTCACCACAAAAATTCAGGTTATTTGCACAGGATAATGGGGGGAGGGTTGCTAAAGAACTATGTAGAATGTTTCTAGAATTGGTTTGTGACGGATGCAGCAATTTCACAACACCGTAGCACTATTTCCCCAACTAAAAACACACTCCGACGCACCTGGAAGTGTCCAGGCATACGCAACCACTGGAGTGTAAGTTGATAAGTCTTTAATACTGTTTCTTTACTCCACCTTGCCCCTTGCCCACACCACACTCTCACCAGATTCACTAGTCCTCAAAGCATCCAACCATGCATGTATAAGTCGTTAAGTAAGAGTCCCTTTAAGCAAAAAATATATATATCACTTTTAATTTGTCTCAGGGAGCTCAGCGTTAAATACCTCAGTACTGATAATCCATAATTCAGTCTCATTAAACCACAATAAATTCAGAGGCCAGATGCTGATTTCTGCTGACAGGACAAAAAGAAAACTGTCTCCATCAGCAGCAGGGTGGGATCACATCCATGAAACATTGGCAACACATGGAGCAGGATCCCTGTGAGGGACAGTGAGTAGAGCATGCACCATCACCTGGGTACAGAGGGAGAGTGA
>JACXGM010003203.1:30368-43100 GCA_016801145.1 Umbra pygmaea | reverse complement strand
TGCAAATTTGTGGGCGTGTTATTTAAATTACGATGGTTTTCAACCGTCTGATTTATCAACAGCCGCTCATTCGTACGCTGGAATTGGAGTGATACGAAAGTTTTGTAAATCACACGTGAGTCTCGTCGTAAGATGATTTCTGCGCTCAGATCTACACTGGTTTCTACGCACGTTTGATAAATGAGGGCCAATGTGTCTTGTTTACAGAAAGTTTGTGTTTCAACAAGGGGCATTTTAGCAGTTTGTGCACAGTATAATTTTCTAACTTTATTTTGACTATAAATCAAACAATCAATCAATCAATCAATCAATCAATCAATCAATCAATCAATCAGTCAATCAATCATACTTTATTAAAAGAGCACAGTTCATACAGTACATACCATGTATCTCAAAGTGCTGAACACCCAAGGTCATGACAGTGAAGATAACATACATACAATTTAGAATACGTACATACGTTTACATAGGGGTCCAATTTACATACATACAGTTAATTAAGAATGTTCATATTTATTAAAATGTAAAACATAAGCACATGCTTCAAGATCATAATTTTTTAAAGGTCTGCATCCCTCAGGTTCTCAGGCAGGTTGTCACAAGTTGGTGGCGTGTGGCTCCCACACTATGGTGAAAAGGGGACAAATGTGAGCAGTGCGCTATGTGGCACAGCTGATCTCACTTAAGACTGATTAAGACTTAATGAGGAGCATAAAGGTCTCCTGGGTGTCGCTCATTAATTTGTACAATTGTGAATGCTGAACGTGCCTACAGAGCTATTAGAAGAGTAAGCTGTGTTCATCACAATGTGTCCCTTGTCACAGTTGCTTAAATCCATGCTTGTACATTTTCCCTGCTTCATCATTTTGTCCTCAAAGTTAATGTGTTAGAAGCATTAAAAATTGGCAAGTGTAAGGATTTGTGTTAGGATTAAATTGTGATGCTAGTTCAGAGAATCTCTAAAACTGCAGCTCTTGTGGGGTGTTCCTGCACATGTACATAAGTATTCACAGCCTTTGCCATGACACTCAAAATTTAGCTCAGGTGCAGGCTGTTTCCAATGATCATCCTTAAGATGTATCCACAACATGTGGTGAATTTAATTGATTGGACATGATTTGGGAAAGCAAACACCTGTTTATATATTGTCAGAGCACAAACCAAGCCATGACGTCCATGGAATTGCCTGTAGACCTCAAAGAAAGGATTGTATCGAGGCACAGATCTAGGGAAGGGTACAGAAAAACATCTGCAGCGTTGAAGTTCACAATGAGCACAGTGGCCTCCATCATCCATAAATGGAAGAAGTTTATGTGGAACCACTGGGACTCTTCCTGGAGCTGGCCACCTGCCCAAAGTGAGCAATTGAGAGAAGGGCTTTAGTCATGGAGGTGACCAAGAACCCGATGGTCACTGTGACAGAGATCCAGCGTTTTTCTGTGGAGAGAGGAGAACCTTCCAGAAGAACAACCATCTCTGCAGCACTCCACTAATCAGGACTGTATGGTAAAGTATCCAGATGGAAGCCACTCCTCAGTAAAGGGGACGTGAGAGCCCACCCGGAGTTTGCCAAAAGGCACCTGAAGGACTCTCAGACCATGAGAAACTATATTCTCTGGTCTGATGAAACAAAGAGTGAACCATGTGGCCTGAATGGCAAGATTATGTCTGGAGGAACCAGGCACCGCTTATCACCTGGCCAATGCCATCCCTACAGTGAAGCATGGTGGTGGCAGCATCATGCTGTGGGCATGTTTTTCAGCTGCAGGAACTGGGAGACTGGTCAGGATCAACGGGAAAGAGGAATGCAGCAACGTACAGAGACATCCTTGCTGAAAACCTGCTCCTGACCGCTCTTACAGGAGGAGCTGAACCATGAACTGTAACATGGCTACTATAATAGTCTACTTATGCAGAATACGTGGCATAGACACAATTTACTAATATAGTGTACGGCTGGCTCACTATTCCAACCCTATATTACCTATAACACAATAAGTGGTGAAGACACATTTGGTTATACAAGTATATAATAAGTATATATCCTTACATGCTTGACGATACCTTCCACACACGATACAGGGTAACAATAATGCACAAAACGTAACAAGCAGAGGTTCACATATATACGAATACATTGGAGACAGGGATCAGCTGGTGAAGTGCTAATAAATGAAACACAAGACAGGTGAATGAATACATGTAATAAATCGAATAGAAACATGTCCAAGCCTGCCACAGGAGAATAGCCTGCGCTTGGACAATAGTGCTGTGACCTATTGATATTGGATGAGAATTACCAAGGAGACTAATTTCACCACCCTTATGTAGAAGTAATACATGGACAGTTTTCCATACCTTCGGGATAACCCCAGTGGATATATTGTAAGAGTAAATATATATGTTAGCGCTCCAGATGTCAGTGGAGCATCACTAACTGAGCTGCTGCATCGAAGCCCAGGACGGTCTGTAACAGAACATGCATTCACCAACACGTCAATATGGTGTGTCCCTGAACACAGCAGTACAGCATCTACAATGTTGTACAACGACTGTCGATTGGGTTGGACACATTCGGACAGCACCACAATCACGGCAGGATTGTGGACGTTGTGGAAGTTGGCCTGATCGGCGAGGATGCACTTACGTAGTTGGCGAAAGGTGAAAGTGTTGTTTGCCACCTCAAGGTCGTCAAAGGCTAGTTCCTGAGCATGGGTGAACACCCGTTGCTTCCCACCCATGGCAGGTCACCTGGCGGTTCTGCTAACAATAAATGATCAGTGTCGATGGTTAGGTTCTGTGTCCCATCCCGCACCGTCATACTGTACGTGGTGACATACTGTACAACCAGAGTAAACCAGAATGCTGATGGGTAGTTTACGGTCCGGTGCTGGCAACCGTGAGGCAGCTGAGGTTGGGCTGCACCCTCTACCTGGCCTCCCTCATCGTCAGGCCATGGTTGATAACATGATCCACCACAGTGGCCCTGATGTCATCATTGACAGTTGTGCGTCAAATGCCTGGTTCCCGTTCGGGTTGATGTCTTTCTCCTCTCCCTCTTCCCCATCTCGTGTTCTCCTTCCTATTAGTCCTTCAGCCTCCATATTCACGATTGTCTCACAACAGGTGCACATACCTGAGTTCTATTTATAAAGCTGTGACTGATTGGTGTTCAATTACCAGTTAAGTGTTTTACTGTCTGTGCGGGGGTGTTGCCAATGTCCAGCCCTAAATCACATGAAATACGTTCTGAGAGAACAATTTTGTTAAACCGAAATATGTGAAATATGAACGTATGAGAGGGTCAAGTACGTTTGTAGGGAACTAAATTGAACACTCGAATAACATTAAATATGAACATATGAAGATCATGACGTAGCATGTAAATAGCGTAGTTTATGCTAGGGTGGAGGTCGGGGATGGTGGACGGGCATATAAATCCGCGACTTGCATGCCAGTGTTGGCGAATTCAAATCCAGACCGGCACTTTGTGTGTTTTGTTCTACATTGCTTGTGTCATGCAGACACGCAATTATCGTTTTTTGTAAAGTCAACCCTTTCCTTAATTCTAATCTTAACCTCAGTAACGTCATATCTAACCTTAACCGTTAGTAACCTCATGCCTAACCTTAACCGTTAGTAACCTCATGCCTAACCTTAACCGTTAGTATCCTAAATTCTAACCTTAACCTCAGTAACGTCATATCTAACCTTTACCGTTAGTAACCTCATGCCTAACCTTAACTGTTAGTAACCTCATGCCTAACCTTAACCGTTAGTATCCTCCTACCTAACTTTAAATGTGAATGTTGCAATATAATTTTGAACGCTATGGAATGTGTGGAATGTTCTCGCATAAATCCGCTAAACGAAATGTACCGGAGCAACGTAATTGAAGTACGAATATAGCCTAACAACGAAACGGGCAGTTCAAACGTAAAAAAACCTAAATATGTTGGCATATAACGTAATTCAGGTTTTTAAAATAGTGTCCTGAGAACGTAATTTGGGAGAAATTCTGAGATGTACGGTTGCCAATGTCATCTGTGTTTTGATTATTGAATGGACGTGCTGACCGCACAGTGTTTCATCATTGGCCAGCGTGTGTAACATACAACTGTGTGTAGTGTTTTGCACCATGTGTGTTGTAGAATTGTTTACAGTGCAATGCAGACAATGCATTTATTAATTTGGTGCTTGTGAGTACGACATGCATGCAAACACTACGGTTTCAACGCTTTGGCCTGGGCATTCCCTTTTAGTGTTTTAGCAATCGAGAAAAACTGTAATAGAGATATTAACATGTGGTGTTCAAACAGGATGCAGAAATGAGCGTAAGGAGGAAACTGCTCTCAAATACTTCAACAGACACTGTTTCCAAGAATAAATGCCACACACAACTTTCTAGAACTCATTAGTGAATTTATTTCATTTTTTATGTTTTTAAATGGGTACACATTTGTTAAAGTCATCCAAATCATATTAGGAGGACTGGAGGCAGGAGACAGAATCTGATTTATTTTATTTACAGTTTTTTCCACACATTTTCAAAACGATTTCTCCTTTTTTCAAAACTCTACACACAATTCACAAAACTGCACACACAAAATGCAAAATAATAAACACATGTCAAACACTTCTTTCACAATAGTACATTTTTGGATAGAACATGTAAACACTGTTGTTCTAAATCTAAAGCTCTTCTGGCATTCATTATCTTAAATGTAAAGTTCCTTACAATGTTGTAGTGAGAGTAAATCTGTTGAGGGGTTGAAACACAATAAAAACCAATGAGATGGTGAAACAGAATATTTATTTTTCCAAAACATTACTCTAATTACCATAGTACAGAATACAAAGATAAAACCATATGCCATTTGGGAATTCGTACAGAAAACATAAACATATGTAAAACAAAGTAGAAGTTATGTAGGAAAGAAGTTGTGTGGAGTGTTTTGGTGTCTAAACCCCAGTGCTAATGTACATCCCTCCTTCGGACAGGGTCTGGCCACAACACTGTCTACATCACATGCAATATTCTCCTAGAGCAGCATATCCAACCTTGGACAGAAGCAGTCTCTATGTTTCCACATGCCTCCACCATTGTCCTTCCACTTCTTCTTTGCCCTCATCCTCTACCTCCTCTACCTTGTCCTCGTTCTCATCCCCTCGCTCTCCCTGCAATGTCTGCATCTATTGTTCTAAACAGGTAATCTGACCTTTGCAGTTTATTTATGAGCATATATCAAAACAGTGATTGGTTAATGATCAGCTCAGCTATTAATGCGTACATATGTGAGAAGTGTGTGTGAGTGTGTGTTAGATTTTTGTGCCATGAGTAGATAATTGTGTGTAGTGTTTTGCAGAAAGTGTTTTATGAAATTGGAAACTCAGTGAAAAAAAAAAGTCTGAGAATTATCTTAAAGTCCTGCAGACTTGGTGTGGTTCTGCTCTTTGAGTGACAGGTTTCACAATTTGTGTGACATAAAAAGATGTGTGTGTAAGCAGTTTTAAAAAACTGTAAACCATAAAAAAGAATAATAATGCTAATTCAGGCTTCACAATAAAAAGTTAACAGCACATTTGTAGTACAAAACATTTGTGCTGCTTTTATACTAATGGTAAAATTTCTCTGGCTATGAAATTGAACAATTACGTACATTTCAGGTAAAAAATAAAGAACATGCCCTAAATTTAAGTCGCTCTGAATAAGTGCATCTGCTAAATAATTCAAATGTAAATTAATAACAACAAACAGCATCTACTACAAAAATGTTTGTTTTTTTTCAGTTCATTTCTGGGTCAGAATCTAAAACAAATTGCCAGTATAATGTTATGAGTTTGAAGACACTTGTATATTGGGATAATCAACATTTCAGAATATTCCCTCTAATGTAGATAATAATAAGTGGTGTAGAGATAAAGTGACATCTTGTGGACTCTGGCTCACAGGACATACAGGGGAGGATGTAGCTGAGTGATAGTTCATGTTAACTGATTGATTGCTATTGCCGGTTTCAGGCAGTAGCTCAGGGCTACATTCAATGTGACAGTCCACCAGAATCTGTGTGAATGTCTGGGAATGAGATTAAGGCAGTACACATCAGTTAAAATGCACAAGGCAGATACTGAATCAACAGTTAAATCAATGACCCAACTTATGTTGGTTTAGATTGGTTATGACTGGTTTAAAAATCTCTGTGACTCCTAAATGTATTTAAGAGAAGCCTAGCCACTTAAAACCAGGCCACACGCCGTTGCTTAGCCCACGCAGGTAAAAAGGGATGGAACTCCAGTTTGTATAAATAATTCCTCAAAATACATAAACACAATAAAATGCATAACTTTATTTGCTTTGGCAAAAAGGTGTTCATTAATATGTCTATGGCTCAAAAATAGTAATTTCTTACAGATATTCCTCCTGATAGCTAAGACAACTAGCTAACAATGGTGGCTGACAACACGTGCTTATTATAATATCTTAATTATTAACTCCCAGGCTAATGATGTATTGCTATATAATTACTAACCAACTGGATGGTAGTGATACAATATACACTGGATTGGTGTATATGCATTCATGGGAGGGTCAAGGGGAAAGTAGGAGTGTCCCATATTGAGATGGGAGGGGAAGCTTAAAGTGCGCCTAATTATGTATTCCGCTGTATGTACAAAAAACACCTGTGAAAGCATGATTCTATTTTGCGGTGAAAACTGTCCGCTTCTTAAAAGCAGGTGTAAACCAGGATGTGGGTTTCCTCACATATGCCTCCTGGTTAAATGGCAGCAGTAATCAGCACATGCCTCCTGGTGAAATGGCAGCAGTAATCAGCACATGCCTCCTGGTAAAATGGCAGCAGTAATCAGAGCAAGATGAAGACAAAGGCCAAGGAGACGAGCTGAAACGTTTTTTGCCGCAATAAAGATCACACTTTTCATTTTGTGAACATTTGCCTGCAGATGTCACTGTTTAAGCATTTTAATCATCATTTTAATTATTTACTTATAATTATTTATAAGTTATACAGAGATTTTGTAATAGTTTATTTGAACCAATTACTATTTTTATATTCTTGAACTCCCTTTTGCCTCTCAAAAAAATTAGGAGGAACAACCGCCCCTGCCTAAATGGACGAGCCCCCACAGAAATATATAAATATATTTCTCTATTCCCTGTTGTGTGTTCCTGTTGTGTGTGTCTGTTTGTTGCTGTTTGTTTGTCTATTACCCACAGGTGGTGCAAATCAGGGCCTCATTGCCAATCATGACTTATCACTGACTCCCCCCCATTATCCTGTTCACTTGGTTCTGGTCATCAACTATCCCATCATGCCTTTCATCTGAATATATTGTGCCACTGATGTTTGTCAAGGGCTCTCTCTTAGATCTTTGCTGGTTTTGTGTGGTCTCTCTCTCTGGTTTGGTCTATGCCTAAGCTCTGTGTTGGAGCTGTGTTTGGTGCATGGCTGTGGTTTAGTGTAATATAGTGTGTTCTGTATGTTATTGTGTTTCGAGTGGGAGCTTTGTTTAGTGGTGTGTGGGTGTTAGGCCTAATAGGGTGCTTGTGTTGTATTTAGTTTTGTGTTTATGGTCATTCTTTGTTTCCTGTTCACAGGGAATGAGGAGTAGTTTAGAGCTGCTCCAGAGTTTACTTCACCCGTAGAGTAACTTCCTTGTTAACCACACTAGATACTTCTGGGCGGACCACCAACTGTAAGTTTGGTTCGGGCGCCTTGACCATGTGCCAGATTAGTTTTGTGTTTGGGAGCTAGGACAGGTCATGGGGTGGGGGACTTTTGTTTGCTTTATTTGCTTTTGTACCATCCAGTCCTCCTCATCTCCCTATATATTTACATTTTACCATGGCTAAAATAAAAGCCTTTGTTAAATGTTACCATTATGCGTCTGTGTCCTTGCTTGCATCACAACCCACGTACTTGGGCAGTGGGATGTGACATCTGCTCCCTCTCGGTGGAGCAGTGCGTAACAGTGTTATTATTATAAACATCCCTTTGTGGTTTGGACAGACCATCGCAACTTTGAGTATCTCAAGGCAGTGCGCAGACTCAACCCAAGACAAGCCAGATGGGCTATATTCCTCACACAATTTGATTTCACTCTGTCCTATAGACCATGGTCCAGGAATACTAAAGCTGACGTGCTCTTACACATGAATTGGGGCAGGAGAGTGCATTGGAGGAAACTATTATAGCCCCCATTCTGTGGGTCATTAAGAAAGGGACAGGTAAACAATCAGTCACCCCTAAATGTCTGCAGGGTGTGTGCTATGTTCCTACAGACATTATAGGTCATATACTTGCCTGGGCTCATACCACGCCAGTCTCCGGTCACCCTGGAATAGTGTGCACCATGCAAGTGCTACAAGTAAATTACTGGTGACCAAATATGGCACAGGATGTGCATCACTATGTTGCTCATCCTCCACACAGTAAAACTCCCCTACATTTCCCTTATGGTAAGCTGCACCCACTCCCTGTCCGCAAAGGCCATGGTTGCACTTATCTGTGGATTTTGTTACTGATCTTCCAAACTCCATACCACCATCCTATATTAGCTGGAGTGGACCAGTTTTCCAAGTTCTGTAAACTTGTTCCTCTGCCTGGTTTACCCACCACCCTTAAACTGGCTCCACATGGTCCATTTAAAATCCTGAAATGGGTCAATGAGGTAGCATACACTCTTCAGCTTCCTACCCACCTGAAAATCTCACCCACCTTTCATGTCCATTCTTAGGCCAGTGGTGCCTGGCAACGCTCCTCCTCCACTCGACATCAATGGGGATCCTGCTTACTTGGTGCACACCTTCCTAGACTCCCAGTGACGAGGAGTCCGCTTACAGTGCCTAGTAGACTGGGAGGGATACGGACCTGAGGAGCGGAGTTGGATCCTGTCACAGGACTATCTGAACCCAACCTCATTCGCGACTTCCACTGTCGCCATCCTAACCATCCTGCCCTGTGTCCTAGGGGGCATCCTAGATCCCGGATCAGCCCAGCGGCGGGAGCCGCCCCTCAGAGTTGTGGAACTGTCACATCCGTCCCAGCTTTCTCTCAAAACCAGAGATAGTCATTGCCGTTCCTAGCTTTCTCCTGAAACCAGCAAGTTCTAGAACATCCTCCACTTCTCCTCAGCACTCAGGACCTACTTGATGATTACGCACCATGTGCAATTGGGCACGCCTGCATCAGATTCACCATTATCTAAATTATCTAAGCAATGTCAGTCCTGTTCTTTGACTGGTGTTGTTCTTCCTATGTGAGAGTCTGGGTTCCTCTTTGTTTTGCTGAATTATTCAAGTACAAGTTATTCAGTTCATTTGTATACTGCGTTCTTGTGTAGAATTGAAGTTAAAACATTTCCTTTTACTATTGCATTGTGACAACATCGGGCAAGCAAAAACGAAAACCAAACTGAATGCAAGAACTTTAAATTCTAGGGCACATTGTGCTTGAGTGAAGGACATTACTAAAAAGACATTTAGAAGTTGGCACTTCGAAAGTATCTTTGAAAACCAAAAAAGACGCTTTGGACTATACATGTAGCCATATGCCTACAAATAAATGCGGTTTTCCCAATTCTGTCCAGGACCACCCGCAATTACTATGAAATGCGCCGGTATTTTTTGGAGAGTCTCAGAATGGCAGATATTGCAGAATTCAAGCAACAAACTACTGCCACAGTTTATGTGATAATAGGGTACACTAGAAAGATTAACATACATATTTGTATACATGAATTAAACTCGCTTTACCTTTCATCGCAGACCACAGTATATTCAAATGTAATGTTTATTTGAAAAACATTGCTTTTACTACAAGGAGGTTCTGCATTTTAGGATACTTTCTGATTTGGTCTTAGGAGTCCTAATGTTATGACTGACACGCCCATTATTTTAAAGAGTTTGTCCTAAATTAGCAAGTTAGGAGCCACAGTACTTTTTGCCTTAAAATATTTGGTGAATATGGGCCCAGATTTCCTAGGTCTTTTTGCCCTACATTGAGGCACAGTCACAGTGTCAATCGGAAAAGCTAAGCTGATTTCTCTGACTATGCTAGCATTAGACTCCACTAGGCTAGAAATCTTAACCTGCACCCTATGTCATGGTAAGGCTGTAGGAGTGAGAATCATGTCTATGTTATTAGATATAAAAAGAGCACTACGCCCACTAGGATGTAATCTCAAACTCTTTAGTAGGTGAGGCTTGGCTCTGTGTGTAAATCCCAAAAAGAGAAAATTATCTACAAATTCCATGTCCTGAGATGGGTTTTAAACAACGATTCGCCAATGAATATGGGTTTTCATCTGCTCGACCCTGGTCCATGATATTTCTCGCTCAAATTCCAGCTCATTTTCTGATAGTGCAAAATGTCTTTGTCTGAAACACAACCTGCGATGGGTAGTGCAACAGCATTTCGTCTCCTTTGCCATAAACATTTTTGCGGTGCCAGAGAGTGTGCGTTGGGATTTTTGCTATTGTATTTGTCTAATGGCACAGATACAGTTTTTTCCTTTTCTGCAGTCGATCCCCTCCTCACACCAAAACTCTACCAGCCTTGGACTCTTGTACTTTTGTTCATGTAGTGTCTCTGTGTTAGACACTGAAAGGTACATAATACTGTCTCCCTCTTGTGGTGTAAAGTGGAACCCCATCCTAGTGTGTGTAATTAGTAGTATACGTTAAGTCAGCTCTGTCTTGTTTTTATCCTAGTTCCCCAGTATTTAAATTTCTCTGTTTGTATAGGTCAGGTCTGGGTCATTGCGTCTCCAATATTCATGTATTGTTCTGCTCCTGTTTTTCTATTTCTCCACCTGGAATTGTGAGTACCTTTAGGGGGTCTAGATTGGTTTTGTTTAAGTTGTTTCTGTGCCAAGTATACCTTAGGTTTGTAGTTCAGTTGAACCATTCTATGCATTTGTATTAAGTGTGGTCCTGTAAGGTTCTGTTAATTCTTGTAGAGACCTATACTTCGTTTATAGCCCAGGTAGATCTAGTTATGCCCTAGTTGAAAGTCAGGTTATGTTCTGTTCCAAAAACCCCTTCCTCAAGTTCGTTAGTTACCTCAGTCCTACACCAATATATATTTCCTTGGATCATCTTTCTGTTTTCTTGGTTTGTCTACACCAGTTTATGTTTATGTAGCCTTTTGGTTATTATGTATCCTGCTTTGTTTTAGGGGTTCTCTATATACTAGCTATGCGTCTTTTGTTTAATACTGTATTGTATCTTGGTACATTCCCCTAAATATATCTTAACATTAAAGTTCTTTTTGAACTATACTTTGGTGGCACCTGTTCCCTTGTTCTAAGAGTAGCTCTTGACAGAATGACCCAGCCCAATTTCAAAGCCAGGCTATGGTGGTCAGAAGGGTAGAATACCAGTTCCATTGTGGGAGTATGGCAGCTCTGATGAGTACGACTTTCCGTGGGAATTGTATGACGCCTCCTATGAGGATTTCCTGATTAGGGAGGCTATGGACGGGGACTATATCCTCCCAATTAGGGTTTTTGAGACCCCTACTCCTTTTGAGAGTTCCAAGATGGCTACCAGCCCCAGTTCCAAGATGGCTACCAGCCCCAGTTCCAAGAGGGCTAACAGCCCCAGTTCCAAGAGGGCTACCAGCCGCAGTTCCAAGATGACTACCAGCCCCAGTTCCAAGATGGCTACCAGCCCCAGTTCCAAGATGGCTACCAGCCCCAGTCCCAAGATGGCTACCTGCCCCAGTCCCAAGATGGCTACCATCCCCAGTCCCAAGATGGCTGCCTGCCTGTTTCCCATTATGGCCGCCTACTCGTTTCCCTGGAGGGACGCCTATCCGAGCCCTATGTATGAAGAGAGCGATGACGAGGAGATGCCAAACCTCATGAGTGGGTCAGCGTTGTCTGATGAGGGGGAAAGGGAAACCCCTTCTGTAGGGGTTTGGCACGCTTCCACTCCACGGCCACAAGAGGCCACTGTTTCCGCTCCACGGCAACAAGAGGCCGCTGTCTTCGCTCAAGTTCCCCGGCCAGCAGAGGTCGCTCAAGTTCCCCGGCCTACAGAGGTCGCTCAAGTTCCCCGGCCAGCAGAGGTCGCTCAAGTTCCCCGGCCAGCAGAGGTCGCTCAAGTTCCCCGGCCAGCAGAGGTCGCTCAAGTTCCCCAGCCAGCAGAGGTCGCTCAAGTTCCCCGGCCACAAGAGGCCGCTCAAGTTCCCCGGCCACAAGAGGCCGCTCCCGCTCAAGCCTCCTGGCCACAAGAGGCCGCTCCCGCTCAAGCCTCCCGGCCACAAGAGGCCGCTCCCGCTCAAGCCTCCCGGCCACAAGAGGCCGCTCCCGCTCAAGCCTCCCGGCCACAAGAGGCCGCTCCCGCTCAAGCCTCCCGGCCACAAGAGGCCGCTCCCGCTCAAGACCCCCGGCCACAAGAGGTCCCTCCCGCTCCCCAGTCTCGGCCATCAGAGGTCGCTCCCACTCCCCAGTCTCGGCCACCAGAGGTTGCTACACCACCATCAGTTGAGCCTTGCCTTGTCCCCGAGCCTGAGCCTTGCCTTGTCCCCGGACCTGCCCTGCTCCCCGGGCCTGCCCTTTTCCTTGAGCCAGAGCCTTCCCTTGCTCCTCCTCCAGTCCCCGTGCCAGTGCCTGACTCAGTCCTGGTGCTTGCACTAGTCCCCGTGTCGGTGCCTACCCTAGTTCCCGAGCTGGTGTATGCCCCTGAGCCATTGTCTGCACCAGTCCCTG